>JAGJRP010001209.1:0-19205 GCA_022832235.1 Lepidurus couesii
TGCTGCAATATTACTTTGCGCTTCAGAAGCTGGATCTTACTGCCCATTATTTAATCATTCCTTTAATGCTGCACTTCTCTATTGCTGCAGTATCACTGCGGGCTGCTCAGCTATTATTTGTATCATTTTAAAAGCCCTACAATGCAGGCCTGGCTCGCATTTATTAAATATTACTGTGCTGTCGTTACAGAAACTGCGCAGTAATCAGATATCAGAAATTTCTCTCGGAAGTTAAGTTTCTCGCTCCATTCTGCAGTAGCGGCGTTCATGTCTACGAAGTTCGCAATCTGAAAACCGTATTGATGTGCACTAATTCACATAG
The DNA here is from genome assembly GCA_022832235.1 of Lepidurus couesii. Lineage (NCBI taxonomy): Eukaryota > Metazoa > Arthropoda > Branchiopoda > Notostraca > Triopsidae > Lepidurus > Lepidurus couesii. The sequence continues at coordinate 323 of JAGJRP010001209.1, forward strand.
AAGTTGTACCAGCAGAGATCTTCGATTTTACCAGGAATCGCAAACTGAATAGAAGACGGCGGTTTTAGGTTCACCCCCACAGCAGCAAGAGTTTCGTACTCTATAACCTTAGATATTTCTGCCCCGCCCCGCCCCAGAAAAAAATAAAATAAATAGAAAAAGAAGAAATGTTCACGAAGTTCGACATTCTCCGCTTTCCAAGAAACATTATTTGATATTACGAATTCCCCAGAGCAAAACTTCTGCACGCGATTCAGTCCAAAATAACTATTACTGCATGTTAACCAAAATATATTAATTCTATCTTTGAAAAATATTTTTCAGAAATTAATTCTATAATTTCTTTCGTTCTTCTTCGAAACGAAAGAAATTTTCTTTCGGTTTTACTCACTTTTAAGAAGGTTATCCCTATTCTTAGGCACTTATGGTTATTTGTGCCAAGAAGTAGCTATTACATAAATTCATTTCTTTGTATTCCAACGTTAATTTCTGTCGGATGTCTATCGAAACACTTTTTATAGCGGATTATATTTGTGTTTAGGGGTAGAAATGACTCTTAAAGTATTTATACTACGAAGTTACTATTTCTGTACTGCAGAAATATGCTTCTGCTCATATATCGCTGCGTAAAACGTATTTACATTCAGACATTACTTCAAAAGCGCATTTCTAGTAAGATATTACTGCATAAAACTTATTTCTGTCAGATATTACTGCAGAAATATGTTTCTGCTCATATATAACTGCGTAAAACGTATTTATATTCAGACATTACTTCATAAAACGCATTTCTAGTCAGATATTACTGCATAAAACTTATTTCTGTCAGATATTACAGCAGAAATATGTTTCTGCTCATCTATCGCTGCGTAAAACGTATTTATATTCAGACATTACTTCAAAAACGCATTTCTAGTCAGATATTTCTGCATAAAACTTATTTCTGCTCAGATATTACTGCATAAAACTTCCTTATGCTTTAGTTTTACTTGAAAGACAATTTATCTCTGCTTTTAATAACTTTTTTTGCTCCGTAGAACTAACGCTCTGGTTCCTAAGAAATTATTTCTGTCACCAAGAAAATCTCCAATTTTTCTCTATACGTAAAAAGCAGCATCTCGGCTGCTTACAAATTCAAATTATTATTTTAAATTAATTCTAGCCTTAATAACCACAAAATTGCGTTATCCCTTCCTATGGAAGGAATCCTAGTGTGAAAAACATGCTCCTAGAAATTTTTGTAATTAAATTACTGCATTTCTGCCCTTTCTGTGTGGTTGAGAAGTCTGATACGCCCCTGTGATAGGCCTTGGCATCCACTCCAAGAGCCAAAGAGCGTAAGAGCTCTAGATTCTAAAAATATGATCGTCCTCTCCTATAGTTCTACTCACCAACGTCACTTGGACTTGAGCTTCGAACTCGCTTACACAAGCATGACATCTCCTTGACGCAGTCTTTTGAACACATCAATGAACTTTTCCGGTTACTTTACTCTTCCTTTTAGGGTACGCAATTTTTTTTATTTATTTTAAGACTTCGGTTGAAGTTTTCCCTACGTAATTTCAAGAGCACTCTTCAGCGCCTATTGGGCAAGAAAATAAAGGCAGTTTTCCATGTTCTTTTTGACTTTTTCTTTTAAAGACGGGAAGAATGTTTGAAGGGCGGCAGACGAGCGTGGGTGCTTATATTACTGCAACATATTGGGACATGGGTAGGTTGACAGTCACGTGTCCTATAATGGAAGCTAGCTTTCCGTTTTGTTTTTTTATTAAAGCATAGAAAGGAAGCCAAACAAAGAGTTGTTTACGCTTCGCTTGACCAAAGTGAATTTTCAACGCAGAAATAGTATCGATTCGAGAGGTTTCTGAACAACTGAATGACTGCGAGCAGAAGGCGTGTAGGTAGGTTAGGGCAGATGCATATGGCAGGGGAAGGGGTATACATGTAAACCTTCTTTTGAGGTATTCGAAACTCGAGGAAAGGAAAGTGCTGACGCCTGAGGGAGCAGAGCTCAGCAAGCGGTGGAATTACTGCGGGATCGGGAGATGGGACTGGGTTCAAAAATGTTGTTTCGATTGGTGACGCGACGCTTGATTGTCACGTGAACAGAAATCAGATCAGTGTAAACCTTCCGCGTTGAAATTCTGGACAGACATTTCTAATTTCTGATCAGAAAGGCAGTAATAACGGTGCTGCAACATGATTCATTAAGGATTTCAGTTACATATAAAGCGAACGCTTAGACCTTAGAAATTTTGAGCAAATAGTAATGATGGTACGGCCTAGTCGGATGCAATAGGATTGCGTTTAGTATAAATGCGATGGAAGTAATATTACTGCAGTGAAGAAATATTACTTCGAAACAATACTTTTCTTAAATTTTCTAATTTCATTCAGAGTCCTCTCCTACAAATTTGGAAAATCACTTTGCTAATGATGTCCGTAATTGGAACACATTTGTCTCGATTTCTATCCAGTTAGCAATACCATTACTGCAGAAAGAAGAACAAGGCAACTGAAAGGCAGCTTCTGTGTATTGAAAAATGACTAAATTACCCGTACTTTCCGTTACCGTTCATTCCTAAACATCTTTTCCCGATTAGCGAGAGCTTTAAGAAGTAATAAAATATTACTGCGAAGGTGAAGAATATCCCATTCTGAGCTGAATTCCCCGTAACCTCTGCTAATATAAGGCCAAGGGCGGAAATACTGGTCACAAATCGATAGTCCATTGTTGTGAACCCGGGAAACCTCTTCAACCCTTTCTAGGGAAATACTTTGTGCTGCTTCGGGTCCACTGGAGTAGAAGGGTAGTAATAAGTGGCCAATACATAAGTCAAAGATTTCACCTTGTAGATCCCTGTAGCAACGTCGCAAGAATGTTCTATTATTTGAGAATTAGCCGTCACCAGGGAGCTTAAAAAGCAATCCGCGGAAATCATAGCTGCGAGAAATGGGCTTCTGCGTTATATTTCTTCCCCGTACCCTTCCACCCTTCCTCCTCTTTGACGCCAATCGCCAATAAGAAGCTCTCCCATACATACGTACTTACACGGAACATGTATTCACTAGGCGAGGTTTTGCAAAGTCTTATACCGGTTCGCGAGGCCCGGGGCAGTAATGAGTATCCTCTAACTAATTACTTCCATTCATCTAATTACGAAAAGCCAAAAAGGTCTCTACCCCTTTCGAGCTTGGTACTTTGGTGATCAGAGGCAGAGAGTATGCCGTATCGCTCTTTTCAGGTTCGACTCCAGAAAGTACGAACATTCTCTTACCCCCCCTCCAAGCCCTTCTAATTAGTAGGGAGTTCCATTTTTGGCATAGATACGTTCGCAAGCGAGTTTTTGGCAGAAATATCTTAACATTGCTATCTTTCCTTTCAGCCAAAAACTACCAATTCTGCAGATATAACTGCACAAACGTTCAATTCGGCAGATGTTGATATTGCTGTAAAAATAACAATTTCACACGAATAAGACATTTCTGAAAAACGTAACGGCAGAAATAGAAGTGCAGAAATAAACTGCTTCATAAATTGAAGCGTGTTATTCTGCAGCAAAACAGCTGCAGAACTTATATAGCTGGAAACATATAACGTTTCTAGGCAAGTAAGAAATGGCAAAAGAATTGAAGAAAATACTGCAGAATGTATTACTTCTGCAGAAATAAGCTCCTTCAAAATTTAAGTTTGTTCTCACATATCTGGCGAAATCCCCAAATATAATGCATGTTTTTATTTCTACAATCCCAGCTTACTTGAAAAACACTTGCCAAAAGTAATTTGCCTCAAAGCAAAAAAAAAAAAAAACATTCTCCAGAAATTTTCCTCTCGATGCATAGCTGGTATTCTAGGATGAAAAAATATACCATTCTGCCTCCCACAAGGGTGTATAAAATCACTGCAAAGTAATTCCGATTCTGTGCTTTAACTAACTAAATAAAAAATAGTGAAGATTAAGGAATAAAGGGGACTACAAAATCTTTAAGGTAGTTTCGGATGGTATTGAAACTTTTTATTGGAATAAAAGTAGAAACCACACAGTAGCTTTGGGGTAAGTGTTGTGGATTTCTGCAAACGCTACCAAACTCGCACACAACACTATTTTGGGGGGTGGGGGAAAAAGGGGAGATACAAGGAACTCCGTTCGTTACATCAAAAAGCTTTTTTGGAGCGTTGAGGCCATATGGTTTCTCCCGCCGAATGGAAAAACGACAACAAGCCCGATTTCTTTGTTTTGCGCGAAAAGTAATGACTAACGACGTCAGAATGTTCTCCTATAGTAAAGGAAACAAAAACCATATTTTCAATAAATAAATAAAAATTTAAAATGGCAGTAATGTTCATTGATAGGGAAACTAAGTATTACACAATTAGAGGGAAATATAAACTACTGTTTAACTCAGGATCTTTAAAACATACCTAATAAGGGTCGATCTTCCGCCAAAGTTGTTGGTAGCATGTTCTCGTTGGCTGTGAGCGAAACGAAGAAAGCGAAAGGGATGATCCATAAGCAGAGAGTAAAATAAGCTAAAACTTCCGTGAAGGGGTAGTAATGCTGACCAAAGTACTGGAACGCCAAATAATGGTTGACCACTAAACTCACTGTGAAAGGGAAGGAAAGTGAAACGATAATTTCCCCACAAAAAAGAACAAAATCATTCAAGACTCGGAGTACTAATTGAATTTGAACCGAAAACCTTCTGGCCGGACTTGTAGCTCAAGTCCGGTTTGTTAAAACTAACTCAACGGTACTTGTACAGTCAACCGACGAAAACCTAAACCTTTAGCCGGACTCGTCGCTCAAGTCAGGTTTGCTAAAACAGTAACTCAGCGGTACTTGTACAGTCAACCGATGAAAACCTAAACCTTTGGCCGGACTCGTCGCTCAAGTCCTGTTTGCTAAAACAGTAACTCAGCGGTACTTGTACAGTGAACCGATGAAAACTAAACCTTCTAACCGGACTTTTAGCTCAAGTTGGGTTACCAAATGCTGCCCTGCACGGGGGAGAAGTCACCAATGGAACGCCAAACCTACTCGCCGGACTTGTCGCGCTACTTCGGGGTCGTTCAACACAAGAAAAGGAAGGTAACCCCCTTGCCGCAACTCGTAGCGTTACTCCGGCTTACGCCTCCGGTTTAGCTTAGCTTGTTACACCCTCGTTCCAGCAAGGTGGCGCTACGTGTTTGGAACGGATGCTTCAAACAAACCAAAGCAAACTAATCAACTGAAGTTGGTAATCAACCTAAAAGACTCCAATATCTACACAAAGCATGTCTAATGAAGATTAGGGAAATTTCTTCAAGCTTGCTTTGAGGCGACACTCAATAGCCTACAGTTTCAAAAATATTCCAAAGGTTACCTTTGTTGCGCTCCCTTTCTTCCCAAACTCTGTTTTCTAAGATCTGTGAAGAAGATGAAAAGTAAAACTTTCTCTCTATTTTTAAGGAAAAAATTCTTTAATTTAAGAAGAAGAATTAAACAGAAGCTCCGAGGAATCTTTGGAACAATATGTTGCTAGGCATAAAATTCACGCTACACACACAAGGAGGGATGGAAAATGAAATAAGCAACGGAAAGTTTTGCAACTCCAAATTTCTACATCATCCTTGTCATTCTTGGAAAGAAGCTTTACTCGTCAATTGAAAATTGATTCTCAGGAAACGCCCTACAGCAATATAATTTTTTTATTTATTGAAATCCCAATAAAATTTTCACGGGTTCTGCACGCGTCAGAAGACCGCTAATTAAATCTACCAGCTTTTAAGGGCAATCTTCAAGTTCTTTAAGAGATCCTAACGATATTATTGAGTTCACTTCATGTCAGACTTGGCTTACTTTCGGAAGAAATGAGACATGACACTCTACCATACTTTATGAAGAAATCTGGCTTTTACGTGGAAGAAATACGAAAGTTAAATCGATTTAGAAATACTAACACGTGTCACATCACACATCTACACAAGATTGGGAGCTAGAACAACTTTTAAGCTTCAGCGAACGAATTACGAGATAATCAAAGGAAATGGAAGACATTTTATGTACGCAGTAATTGGAGAGTCATATTTCTTTTAAACACTTCAACTTCAAACGTGCGTAGCTCGACTACTACACAAGCTGAAAGGCTCCTTTCAGGCTTTAACAAACGCTGGATTCTTAAACCTATTACTTTCGTCGCAGAAATTCCGTCCAGCCGCATAAATAATAAAATTTCTTCCCTTTAAACATGCGCTACGGTGCTCGTTCCTCTCCACGGAATGACTTGTGAGCTACAAATAACTGCTTTTTAATTTCAGAAAGCCCTATTTTCCGCTTACATCAGAACTGTACTGCTTCTAGCTGCAGTAATATGTCAGTAATACCCATGTAGTTGGTCAAGTCTTTCGAAATCTCGATTACCTCGCAAGCTAAGCGAGCCAAAGGGACTATTTATACCTGAACCGACAGATTTAAGCCATTTGTCCCTATTTCTGCGAAGCACCATAACCCTATGTTGCAGTAATACGTCCGTTGGACACGTTTAAGTACGCATAACTCTAAATCCGATTAACCGAGCTACCTCATACAGGCTACAGCGAGCTTAAACGCGTAAACTCAACGACAGCTTTACATTTCTTTCAGCAATTCTCCATTGTATTCCTTCGTCGACCAAAAAAACCTTTTCTTTCACCAAAAGGTCTCAAGAAACGCTCTGTTGACATGTTTATAAATATCTAGCTTGTTTCAAACACGTTTCGAGATTTTCAGAAATTTCAAGATTTCGAAAAAAATCTTTTCTGCCGGTAGTCATATTACTGCCGTCCAGGAGCCTCAAAGGCGCGCTACGCTCTAACATTCCGTGGGAAGAAAAGGCTGTCGAGAAAGAAAACTGTAATGATGCTTCTTATCTATCTTATTACTGCCAGCCCAACCAGCCATCCATCCACCCAAAAAAATCCCTTTTTCGGTGTTATTTTTATTATTTTTTTCAAAGGAAGCTACATCAATTTTCTTTTGTTTTGTAAGCATGTTAGTGGTCGTATCTGTCTTACTTTACGGCAGCAATATTACTTTACTGGCTAAAAAGGGCAACTCCATGAAAAAAGGAAGTTATAATTGGTTTTAAAGCTCCCTAGGCAGTTATTAGGTGGTATTAGGCGAGCATGTGTAAACTTGTAAAGCTGTGAAGGAGCTAGAAACAAAAAATCTGAAGAAATTTGATTATTTCTACCGTATTTTGGTTGCAAAGGGAAAACTACCTTAGAATTCCTGGAAAAAAGAGATTTATTGAGAGTAAAGTGGCAGAAATAAAGCTGCCATCAATTTTTAATGGTTCTAGGAAAGCTATTCGTTTATAGCAAAATATCATTATTTCTGTCCAACCAGGAGAGTTCTAAAATAGCGTACCAAGTACTATTAAAGGTCCCAAAAGGGTAACGCAGGAAACCGACTGAGGCCAGGCCGGACTTGTAGCGTAACTCCGGCTTGTCTTCTCTTTGCCCGACCGTGAAAGTAAAAAGACATCTAATTTAAGTTTACAAAATTCCTTTTTTAAACGGAATTTTAAAAGTTTTAAAAATATTATGTTTAAATTTCTTTTAACCCGCTTAGTCTTGGCTTGCATCCTACCAAAACCCAAAATAAGAGATAAATTAATTAGAACAAGAAAGTCTCTCGGAAGTCAGGGGGTCTCTGGCGGCTGGTTAAGGCCGGAGCAACGCTACAGAACCCGGCCAGAGGCCACGCGCTTCACCCGGTCTTTTTATTTGTTCATTGTTCAGTCACCGCGAGGCGAGCCGGACTTAATGCTACAACTCCGGCCTGGCCCAAGTCAGTTTCCCGCTTTCCCTTTTTTGGGTGGACTAGCTTGTAGGAATAAAGATTTTTTCCTTCTGTTTCGGTAGCAATAACAACGTTATTTCTTACAAGTAATCTTTTTCGTTTCATGCATCTGCAGCAATAGTCTGCAAATATACTGGGAATATTTCCCAAAACTGACCAAATTCCCGGATCTTTTAGAAAGTACACAGATCCGCAGAAATGCATGTGCAGCAATGAATCCTTTACATGGGCTCTGCTTACACGCAGTTCGTATTACACACAAATATACGTCACACATCAGAAATCAATTAACACATAAAAGATGATGGACTTACCTATACTCGTAATGAAAGCTGGTGACAGGATGACGAAGAAAGGGAAAGTACGCAATATCATCAAATTAGCTAGCTGGTGAACCACATTGCAGACTAGCATAGGGAACGGGAACGGCTCAAAGATAAAAAGTCCTAATTGGATCACCAAATTGGCCTGCGGGGATATAAAAACAAGTAGAAGGTAGCGGACCAAAGTTAAACACAACGAGATAGAGATAAAAGGAGAGAAATAACAAAAGAACTCATTTTGAAATGGTTACAAAATCTCAAGGCAATTTGCAACTAATTACAGCCATTATTGAACATTTCTCATGTTAATCGATTTTTTTAAAAAAAAAACGGAAAGAAATCTCAAGAACTAACCAAAATTAGGATCCGGATGACCTTGCCGGTAGTGACTGTGTATTCTTCCACCATTTCTGCCAAATAGTACAGCCCCGAAGCTAAATTAAAGGAGAGAAATATAAATTAAAATAAATTAAATAAAACAAATTTTAAAACCGTAAACCTTAAAAAATGAAGGAGACAGAGGAAAGGAGGATTTTTTGATCATTTAGGTAACATTTACCCAATTTTAAACTTTGATTTTAACTATCCACAAGCTACAGCATTACTGCGGCGCCGAAGAAAAGGTAAAACCTTAAGCGGGAGTTATGTTACAACTCCGGCGTTAGCGAAACACCGTTGGGGTCGGCTCGTCGCCAGCCTTTACACGAGCATACCCCGGAGTAGCGCGACGGGACCGGGGTAGAGCAACGCTGTTTAGTCGGTTCCTTTTCTTGCGCAACGGGACAGAGCAAGCCGGGGCAACGCAACAAGTCCGGGGAAAGACCACCGAAGAAAAGCAAGGTTTCAAGAACTTGGCGAAAATTCCCCGACTATTGCTCATATTTTTCTCTCCGTCGAATGTCGAAAGAAAAAAGGGACGAAAAAACTGTACAGCAATTTCATGGACTTCAATTGAAAGGAGTCCACAAAAACATAACTTTTCTTTTCGTTCTCAATTTTTGTTTTTTAGGCAATCGTTTTCTAGTGAGGTTTTTTGATCCACGCTTATCAGGTACAAAGCAGAACTGAGCTGGGATTTACTTCTGTTTTTTATATTAATTTATTTTCTCTCTCTCTCTGTTTAGTTGCGTGGGAAAATGTCGCTCCTACAACAGACAGAGATGGAAGGTTTAGAGAAGGAAAGGAAAAACCCTCATTTCTATTGATTTCTGTGGTAAACAAAAACTCGTTAACTTTTTTAAATTCGTCCCGGAACGTAAAATTTAAACCCGAGATCCTTAATCGCCCAAGGGGAAGAGCCTGTTGGATGTTTTCGGGAGTAGGTAAGACGTGTCCAAAATGTGCAACAGATGGCGCGCGTAAAGCTTAGCTTTTTTGTAATTCCACGCTAATTTAATCGTAAGAACTTTTATTTTGTAGTTTAAAAAACTCGATATTTGAGCTAACGTTAGGGTCAGATCCCGTTGTACTAATATTGACAATATCTAGAGATTATTTAATTATTTTTTTACATAGTCAACAGGTAGTAGTGTTGTGAATTCATTGTTGTGGTCATTTATGTGGTTTGATTTTAGATTAACGGGGTTTTGTTACGTAAACGCATAATTTTTCTCAAAAAAAGTGGTTGATTTTGCGTTGCGATGTGAGATTGCGTTGATTTAGAAACTTAAACCTAGCTTAAAAACATAAGCAACAATGAAATTAAATTGCAGTAGACGCAAGTTAAACGTTCCCAAAAACCCCGAGAGAGGGAAATGACGGTGACTTACCAATGGCTAAAGTGACGAAACATATTTGAAAAAACATAGAAAACAGGCTAAGCGTGAATAAAAACCACATTTTGTCTACTTAAAAAAAGGTAATCAAACCAAACCGGCAAAATAACAATGTTTTGGTACACGTGCGAGTGTAAACACACCTAAAGCACGAAAGGCGGATCGGTCAAAGTTAAAACCACTCGTTCGCGGTTTAGACTTTAATTATTTAGACTTTAAGCGACTTGGAATTTTAAGGAATTTTCGGGGTTTCCTCATATAATACAAACTTAGCGTATGTAATTAATTCAGCATTGAACTTATTTATTTTTACTGGTTCTAACTGCAATCAGTTACTGGTAACCTATGGAAATATAATCGATCCTATCTCGTTTTTAGGCAGCATTTGTTAGCTCGAGTTCGCTACTAACAGTACGCATTTTCAATCCAAGCAGGCTAAATAAGCCCCGCCTCTACGTGCTGCTATAGTACGCTTAGGGCTTGGTTGTCCCAGCTAGTGACGTTACACTGTTGTTTGGGACACGTCTTCCCATGATTTGAATCAAAAAGTTGCTAAAAAATTAAGTTTTAAATATCAAAGGCTTCGTAGGTTAGTGTGAAGATTGTAAATATAATATTATAACGCACTATGGTTAGTACTTTCATTATATTTGAGCGAGATATCTGCAATTGACCGTTATTTGTGTCATCTTTAGGATTTACGACCGTTTTCGGAAGACGTTTTCGACGAAGTAGAATGGGTTAATTCCGTCTTTTGCTCTCCAGACCCTGGCGCAAATCATGAGGTATAGCAGCTCTACAAAATCTACATGTTAACAACCCGAATCATAGCAAATTCCTCTTTTTTCAGGCATTGGCGTCCTCGTTAGTCACGAAACTCCAGTTATGCATCCACGAGATCAATAATGCAGTGGAAGAAACTGCCAATCAAGTCCTCCAGAGCTTACCTAGAGTAGTCAGAGACGTTGAAGCCTTAACCCAAGAAGTCAGCGTCTTCCAGCAAAAACTCCGCCTCGTCAAGGACGAAATCACCGAAGTACAATAAAGAAAATATCTAAAAAAACAACAACAAAAAACTTGAAAAATCTCTTGAAATTCACTCTTAGGTTGAAAAGGGTACCGCTGGATCAATGGAAAGCCTGGTCTCATTAGAAGACATGAAGACCAAAGTGCAAGCCGCCAATAAAGCCCTCAAAGAAGCCGATAATTGGACGACCTTATTAGTCGACGTCGAAGAAGTGAAAATTTCCCAATTTAATACGCAAAATAACTTTTTTTTTTTTTTTTTTTTTTAAATTTGGACAGCTCTTTGAATCCGGAAATATAGAAGCGCTCGCCCAACGTTTAAACAATCTAGCGCAAAGTTTAACCTTATTAGGACACGTGTCGGACTACCAGAATCGCGTTTTGCAATTAGAAGGATTCCGGAATCGTTTGGAAGCGTTAGCGAGTCCTCGGTTAGTCTCTGCTTTAGGCGCTGGAAACCCAGGTGAAACTTTCAGAGCATTGAGAGCCTTCATAGAAACAAAATTTACTTTAAAAACTTAAAAAAAGACTAAAAACTAGAAAAAAAACGATGAAAATTGTTAAATTAAAGCATTTTTTTCCGTCCCCAGAGCAATGCAAGTTCTTTGTGGAAATGTTCAATGACATGGGTCGCTTACCTCAGCTCTATAAGTACTACCATCGATGCAGAAAGTCAGCGCTCGTCCAAAAATGGAAGTTATTACTCGAAAATGACGAAGAATGCATAATTGATTGGGTGAATCAGTATTACGTGTTCCTCGTCAACGATTTCCATGATCAAGTAACCTTTCTCTCTACTTTGTGAACAAAATCTCTGAACTAATTCAAATTTTTCCTTCACATAAACTAAATGAAAGCAATTTTTTTTTAATTGATAATTAATTATTGTCATTTCTGTATGGAAACTTAGATGCGCTGGATGCAGCAAGTCCTTCCCACGACCATCCCCAAATCGCACTTGCTAATTGACGTCTATGCAGACGTGCTGACGTCACTGGATCCTTCGCCGGGTTATTGCGCGGAGGCGTGGCTTAAGCAACAAGAAGACCGGTTGCAAGGCTTGGAACTCTGGGGCGAAGCTATCCAGCGAGCTGCGTCCAAAATGGAACAGGCTTTCAAAAGCGTTGAAGAAGGTTTTTTAGTTTATTTTAACTTTTTTTCTTGATTTTTTTTTTTTTTTTTTTTTTGAATTAGACTTGATGGTGTCTAAACATCAGGCGTTAGCCGCTGCGATCTATTTGCCTTTCAAATCCCAGTTATCCAAATATGGATCCTACGAAACGGAATTTTTCACTCGTTATTTAACGTCATTGCCCAATTTCAGCTCGGTAAAAAAATAAAAAACAAAATACTTTAAGATAATAGCTGTAATAAGCTTTCTTTAAGTACCTGCAAGTATGTAGAAGTTTTAAATATTTTTTTAAAAATATTTTTTGATTTTATAGAGTTCGCAAGAGAGTTTGAGCACTAAAGTGCAACTTTTGTCGCGTTCCATCAATCAAGCATTGAACTGTGTCCGCGAAGCAGTCAAAAGATGCCAGAAGTTAACGCGCGGGATTGGTTTTCCTGCTCTAATCAACGCCATTAAGGTATAATCTCTTGGACTATTTTTTTTTTAAATTCTATATTTTTTTAGGATTTTTTAGGATTTTTTATCACTTTTTCAGGATTTTTCTGTAAAATAACGATCGTAGACTTGAAGGCCTGTTGTCAACTTATTTATTGTATCAATTATTTGTAAAAAAAAATCGTATTTATTCCTATTTATTTATTTTCATTCGAATTTATTTTGAAATTTTTATTTTTCAGGACTTTTTCACCAGATACTTGGATAGATTCCGGACCGTTTTGACGTGTTTGGAGCAAGCAGCTGGGGAAGAATGGACTCGTTTGCATAACTGCCTTTCCTTTGTTCAAATTACTGGTAATAGCTCCTGCTTAATTTGGCTAATTAACTAACTAAACAAAAAAAAATTAAAAAATATAAGTGGCTTAATTTCTAACTTTTACCTGCATGAATTCTAGTTATTTATTAAAGATATTACTTGATTATTTATGTACTATATTAATTAGCTATGATATTTACCTGAAATGAATTCGATTAATTGTTATTATTATTTTTTAAGGCGAGCTACTCTTGCAGTTGGATAATTTGGAGAGTACGTTAGTGGCCAACGTGCAAAGTAATTCCAGGAAATTATTGCAAGAGAATCTGAAACCTTTCCAGGACTTTCTGCGCTTATTATCCGATGATCAGAACACATTCAACGTGAAACAATGTCTAGAACGGGCCAATCAAGGTATAGATCTGTACTTTCATCTGTAATTCGTCTCAATTAAGTTCACTTTCCCCATTTCGGGGGGTAAGTGAATGCTGAAAACGAAAGTAACGATCTTGGACCCAATTTGTAGGGAAACTTTTGGTCGAAGTGGATGAGCAAGCGAGTACGTTAACAGCTGACGCCCAGAAAACGACGTACGACGTCTTATTCCAGCCCATTCAGGTTCAACTGAACCTCCTCAGCGCTTTGGATCTGCGGAACACAGCCGGCGCCAGTTTGACGCCCGATTTGCCTTCGTTTAGCCTCTCGCCGCAAGAATACATCACCCAAATTGGGCAATATCTGATGATGCTGCCGCAACATATGGAGCCATTCCTGCTCAATGAGAGTCCGGCCTTGTATCGAGCGTTTTGGCAGTTGGTTTTCCCGCATTCCCAGAGCAGTGACGTCACGATCGACATGGGCAGCGCGGCGGACTTTGTTTTGCCCTGTTTGGCCCGGGGCACGGCCATAGTGCTCGTGGAGCGCATGCTCCAGATCCCGAGTTTGAGCGCCCCAGGCGCTAAACAGCTCGCTGCAGATATCAGTAATAACTTGGGAATAAGTTTTCTTCTACTCTTTTAACTTTTCTTCTAATCTTTTAACTAAAGTAACGAAATTTTAATACTTTGTTTATATTACTAGGTTATTTTGGGAACATTTTGGAAGATTTGGGATTGTCTCTGTTGGAAACTTTGATGCATTTGAAGGAACTTTTCCAGAATTCGGGTACGGTGGCCGAGTTTCGGGTGGCCAGTATGGGGAAACCTGCGCGGTACGTGGCGGCAGTACGGGCGATGCGAAATTTGCCGTCTTTGGACTAGTTTTTTTTTTTTTTTTTTGCGGGAGGGATGTTTGGAGTGGCAAATCGTGAGTAATCTTTGAATTATTGTATAAATGTATTTGTTAGACATGAACAATTTCTTTGAGGTTAAAGAAATGGTGTTAATTAGTAACGCGTTTGATTAAAAGCTTAACAAACGGTAAGTATAATGTAGGGGAATTTATTTTAAAGCTTTTTGACGTCGGTTTTGTGCAACTCGGCCTTCAAACAAATCTGGATGCAAAACAAACGCAAAATTTAAATAAGAATTTTTGAATGTCTTAAGTAATTGATGACAGATTTGTTTAAAGCCTGGTTTGCATAAAACCTATGCCAAACGTCTTAGAAAAAAATCCTCAACTTTACTGGTATCTTATTTCAGAATCTTCAAAATCGTTCGAAATCGACAAAAACTCTGTCTCTCGTTTTTCTTGATTTTCGAAGATTTCAAACTACGGTAACAGTAAAGTAGGGATACATAGACTAAGACGTTTGGTAGAGGTTTTATGCAAATTGGCCTTCAAACAAATTACTGCATGCTAAACAGACAAAATTTTGAAGTGTAAGCTCCACAATAGGCTGTCTTCCTAAAGGGCATATTTATTCTCGTGGGGGGCGTTTCATGTTTTGTTGAGAAAGAGGTACGCTTAGCCCTGGCGAATGATCCGTTCTACGCATGTTCGTCGTTCACGTTTTACAGTGTTTGTCTACCACGCAAGCCTTGGGGAGCACGTAAATCAAATAACTGCAAGTAATTCAAGTCGAGTGTTTCAAACTACGCCAACAGTAATTTAGGGGAACTTAGTCTAAGATCTTTGGCATAGGTTTTACGCAAATTACCCTTCAAACAAATATGCTTTATGCAAAACAAACGCAAAACTTAAATAGGACCTTTTGAAAGTTCTTCAATAATTTATTACGACATGACCCGGGAAAGGATGCATCTTCGCAGCCCTTCAAAGAAGCTACCTGGTGAGTTTCACTTTGGAGCATGCTTTGGAGGGAAGAGCAGCGCCACGATTCGATGCGGTGGTACTAATGGTAACACTGCACTGCACGCTGTTCCCAACAGTGGTTTTCGTAGTGGTAGGTCAGTTTTTCCCAAGTGGCGAGCCATGGAAGCTATTAGCTGCATTCAATTTGATATTATTATTATATTGTTCACGACCTTAAACCTGGGTCGATATGTGGAATCTGCAGTACCAGGTGCATCATTGTTTTCAAGGGGATTACCCGGAAAGGTAAAAAAACATATTCTTACATAACTCCGAAATCAACAGTTGAAGCTACTTGACCTTGAGAAATACCGGTTGTGGAACTGGTTATCGGGGGGCAGGTCGACTTTTCACTTTTTGTCCGAAGGATTTGAATCGAAGTGTGTTCTAGAACTTGAATTTTCGCTGTTATGCATGCACGTAGCAAAACCGTTCCATTTCTACATTGTAGGTTGTTGAACGTGTCACCGACACGAATTGTTCGCGGAATATATCTGTTCATGTAAAAAAGATATATTTACTGTTAAAAATATTTTTTGCGTAAAGTATAGTGACTAAATAAACGTAAAATCGGTGAACAAATACAGTCGATAACTATGTCATTTACATAATTTTTTGCTAGAATTTATGTTATCTCCGATCATCGAAAAACAAAAATGTTGTAATAAATTGTTCTCTTGATTTTGTCATGAAGTCAATGTCCCAGAAGGTGGGGCTTGTTTGGCATCCCCACAAGCCCCGCCTCTTGCGTATCCTTCCCCTTTCTACGTTTCCGAAATAAGGATTTATAGCCGCTTTCATCCATGCTAATAGTAGCACAGTTTTACTTTTCCAAGCAGTTTGTATAGCCAGATTTGCTATATCCGAAGCGTGCATCGACGCGTACGTGATAAACTAAAATAAAACGGAAACCTGTTATTCGGGGCTTCTCCGCTATTGAAGGTGACCTTCCTCTTCATAGTTTGGAAGTTCCCTTTTAAGTAATTCGCGGTACTGAAACAGCGGTAAACAATTCATGATAATAAAAAGAGCATCTGAGTTATCTAATGGTTATTTTTCTGCGTTTGGCGTTAGAGGGGACTTTCCCGCACTGTTTGGAATATTTTTTTAATAGTGCGCGCCATTGAAACAATCACGACTGATAGAAAATCTCCGTTTTCTTTTCAAGAAAGCTAATTATTATTCAGCCAGCTTAAGCTAACCTTATCAACCTCAAAGCTCGTCAAAGTTGGAAGGAGATTAAACCCTTTGCCTTTTGATCTAGGATGGATTCACAACAACGGGGTTTTCGGCCGATTATCTTGATTACTCATTTGATCGGCCAAGAATACCACGTCAAGTGCCCAGGGACCCCCACGACGCACCAAGCCTTCCCCACAAGACAGAGGAGAAATGGGTTTGCGACCCAGGCAAAGAGTATTGCTTCTATCT
The DNA here is from genome assembly GCA_022832235.1 of Lepidurus couesii. Taxonomy (NCBI): domain Eukaryota; kingdom Metazoa; phylum Arthropoda; class Branchiopoda; order Notostraca; family Triopsidae; genus Lepidurus; species Lepidurus couesii. Next base: position 16,840 of record JAGJRP010001209.1, read on the forward strand.
AACAGAAAAACGAAAGAATTGGCTTGACGCTTCTGAGAGCTGTAGCGCGGTAGGTGGAAGGCTGCCGGTGTTTGGGGTACGTATCGAAGTTTCATTCGACCTAGTTTACACTTAACTATCCGTAGGAGGAAACAAAGCAGTTTATGGAGTTAAACAAAGACACATCTTGGTCCTCTTTATATTGGAATGCTGGCAGATGGCATAAGTTTGACGAAGATACATATTCACCTGGTAATCATCTCAGATTTATCAAAATGCCGAAAATATTTACTAATTACACACATCATTTGGTAGCTTATTTTGATGATCGGGTAGTAACAGTTGCAGATCTGCGTCAGATAGCCCAAGGTGTGCACTGCTTCTCGATTGGTGCTTGGGATCCGGATTCTCGACGTATTTTATCCGTCACATCTCCGGGACTCAAATGCAATGTGGCAATACCATTCATGTGTACCACAGCGAACGCTAAGTTCACTGAAACACAGCGGAAACTACGTAAGGTGTTAAATAAGTTTCGTCGCAGTACGAATAACTTCCTCTTACGTTATAAGAGCTTCCTCTGAAACAAGTAATCCGCATTGAGATTGAAAAAAGCGCCGGACCGAATCCAGGGACTGAAGTTCTTCGCTGCGTACCAAAATTTAAAGACGCGTATGACAACCTGAAAGACAGGCCTTTCAACATTGTCTGGATTCTAGACGGCGCCTACTATCCTAAAGAAGGAATCAAACATGGCGACCACAGCACGGTAAATACAACTGGCTCCCGTAAAGCTTAAGAGAGAAGCATTTTTTTATATAAAAAGTACAAGACGTTTAAGAGTCTTTACCAAATTCGCCATCTAACGGCAAGAATGGGCGAAATCCACCATTTTAGGTACGTTTTCTACAAGACGGTGTAAAGTAAACAAACCAAAACAACAACAACAACAGACAAGTGCCGGTCATTGTCTATTACAGTTTTCTTATTTCAGGTTCTGAAGAATTTGTTTATTAGCAAAATTTCTTGCTACTTAAACTTGTCTGTTGTTTTGATTTGTTTACTTTACGCGCCTTGTAGAAAACCTACCTAAAATGGTGGATTTCGCCCATTTTTGCCGCTAGAGAGCGAATTTGGTAAAGACTCTATATGTAATAGCGTTTTTCCTTGGGAACCTGGTGCAACACTTTTTGGCACTGAGTGCCTAAAACAAAAAGTGTTGCAAAACCTGGTGCAACCTGGTTGTTGTTGTTGCAAAGTGTTGCAAGTTTTGGCACTGAGTGCCAAAGTGTTGCAAGTGTTGCACAAATTCATTGTTGCAACACAATTTTGCGGCACAACACACAATTTGTGGCATTCAGTGCAAAAAGTGCTGCACCAGGGTGGGTTCCCAAGGAAAAACGCTATAATACGAATACGTAAGGCGTGACACTATCGCCGCCTTGTGGTAGTTTGGGTGTAACAAGCTGAGCTATACGGGAGCCTGAAAGTAAAACATGTATCTTTGTTTCAAAGTTTCTGTGCACTTTTTTTAGACTTTGACTGTACCGTATAAACACTTCACCAAGTACGCATGTGAAGTAAGGTACTTGGGGTCCTTTTACGGTAACCGTTCCGAAGAGATTGAAGTAGCTACTCCATCGAGGGGCAAACTGGGTTTGCTCATTAGACTTCGCAACGTGACTTTTTCAACTTCATCTTTACAATTTAATAACCCGATAGAAAAGGTATTAAAACGAACGATAGCTTTAGTTAAGTTAATTCTTAGGCGTTCCAAATTTGTAGCTCGAAGATGCGATTAACAATGACCGTGGAGCCTTCACCCTATCACGAGTCGGTAGTACTTTGTATGAACAGAACGGCTCTGAATTGCTTATCACTGAATACCTGTTAAGTGACACTTTCCAGGGAAGAGAACTGACAGATATGATTAACTACGAGAAGCAGATTGAGTCACTAAACGCACTTGTGGATGGCAGTTCAATTAAAGAACCTGTTCAAAAGAATACACAGGCCGCCATCGCAAAGTTAGAAAACTACTTTAGTAAAAGCAGTTTGGTTGGGATACAATTCTTTGCAGCGGATCGATGTCCCCTGGAAAACACTGCATCGTACTTCTGGGCTGGTGGTATTGGAGAACAAGTTCAATCAAGCTTGACGGGTGACAAACCCACAGCGATTTGCCTTGATGAATCCAAGAAACCTGTTAATCGAACTTGTAGTGGGTCACCCGGTTTTGGAGCTCAATGGGTGGAACCTTTCTCAGAAGAACAAGTAAGAGCATTGCTATCTGAAATCGTTACAATAGAGCTTTTGCCAAATTACGCCTCTCGCGGCAAGAGTTGGCGAAATCCGCCATTTTGAGTACATTTAAGTTAAGGTAAACA
>JAGJRP010001210.1:0-19200 GCA_022832235.1 Lepidurus couesii
CCTTCCCCTGGCAATGGGACCGAACGCGGCGGTTCCCACTTTGCGGGTAACGCTTCCTACATGGCGTTGAGCGGAGCCCGCAAGTCAGGATCCTGATAACAAATTGAAGTTAATCGTACACGATTCCAATCCAGGTCCGTACCAAACTGTATACCTTTGGGGCAATTTCGGGTTTCCACCCAGGATCCTCATCCGAGTCTTCAAGATCACCTTCGTCTTCTTCCAAACCCAGCATGGATACGACGTTAACCTTCTTCCTTCGTGTCGGGCGTTTGCTGGCAATTCCTAACCAAAATACAAAAGGAAATTACAATAACTCAACATTTTTAAGACATACAACATTACTTACCGTCTTCAAATTCAAGCTCTTCTTCCGATTCTATTTGCGATTGTTTTCCATTTGAAATATACCGAGTCCAGTTTTTCGAATTTGAGTTAAACGTGACATGGTTAAAACACACTTCAGAGCGATTAGCTATTTTTTTAAAGGCTTATTATGACCAGAAAAGGTTATTATTTTCAGACTCAAAATATCGCCGCTAAAAATACGAACACGAAACGGTTTTAGCTGAATGCGCGTTCCAGTGGCTGCACTGGAATGCAAAGAGGCGCTAGAATCATCTTCCTTTCAAAGCTAGCATTTTTGGGCGGGAAAAATTCTGAAATTATTATTATTATTTGAATTCTCAAAATAATGCCATTAATAAAAGCTAACGAATAAGCAGAACAACAGTTACTTAAAAAAAAGGATGACAGTGTATTGACTGCTTCCTGCTTCCATCACAAGATACACCCAAACACAGGGAACTGAACGGAATTTAAGTGACATGGCAGGAAAGATTTTGGATTTGAATGGGTTTTTCCTCTAGTGTGCCACCAAGCTTTACGGTTGTGTATCTTTTACCACGAGAATAAACCAAATGAAGCTAAATTCCCTTTCACGACCGCACCCGCCAAAGTCAAATACAAATAGCAGCAAGAACCGAAGAAGTACCAATTAATTGTCTATTCCATGAAACATCAAGGAGATGAAGGATGATTATGCATCATACAAAACGCGGGACAAAGGGGGTACAGTTTAAATGAGTAGGCAAGAAAATTACGTGTCCTCAAAAAACTGAGAAAAAATCGAAATGGGTTCGTCTGTAATAACTGAATTTGAATCAAGTGAACCTGTTACACTAGGATCCAATTTCTCCAAATAATTTACTCCCCCAATGGAACGTTTGAAACCGAAAACCAATTATGCTTGCACCTCGCCAGCGTCCATAAATTAAAAAAAGAACGAAAATTGGTGTAACACACGTCGAGAATCACTTCCACTTACTTAAAAAGGAAAAAAAAAAAAAGAAAAACCACTAGTTATAAATTGGACCAATGTTATGCCACACCACAAGGAAACTGCGTCGTCAATTCGTTCAGGAATTCAAATCAGTAGTAAGTCATTTCGAAGGGGAAAAAAAGGAAACGTGCCAAATGCATGTCAGTACATTGCCATTCCAAATTTATGCCGCCGCTTCTTTTTCACCATTGGCTTCATGAGCAACGGGAACTACTACCACTTCTTCAAGTTTGGCCTTCTTGGGGCTTGTGACGTCGTTGCTTGCATCACTACTGGCGGTCTCTTCTTTTGCTTCTTCGCCGATGGATTTCCTCTTCTCCGCAGCTTTGGCAGCACCAGTATCGCTTACTTCAGTGGCTGTGGAAACCAAAAATCACGTTTATTCTTCTTTCCTACGCCGCAAAGCAATACTTACAGTCAGCCTCGCCTTTAGCTGCTTCAACATCGCCGTTTTGCCCGTTCTTCGCCTCAACTACCACGGGAACAGCCGCTACTTCGGCTGTTTCTTCCTTGTCACGAGATTCCTCCTCAGACGCGGGTTGGTCTTCCGCGGTGACGTCGCTGGTGACATCTTCGCTGGGTGCCTTTGCTCCATCCAAAGAATCTTGGTTGACTTCGCTGCTAAAGAGAGGACAAAAAGAAAAGTAAGGCGAAAGGTGGATTAGGCCACAGCGACAATGAATCATCCACTCCCAATGGACATTCTGGTTCCTATAACGTTGGGTTGGTTTTCACTGTTCGGTTGCGGATCGAGTCTTTTAGTACCTAGCCTATCTGACAATGAATTTTCTATTCTTTTGTAACCCGTAACGAAGTGCAGGCAAGCAATTCCGCGCACTAAGGCGTTTTGGCGCCAAACCATGACGCGCCAATCGTTTCTGTCCCAAAGAAGCAGGCAATATTACGGAACCGTTTATCGTTACGCACCAAATTCTATGATAAAAACTCCAGTTTCTTTTGCCGCTAAAGATAAGGGAAAAGGTAAGTATGTTAAAGGTAAATGAATAAAACCTATGTGCGTGATACTTTCCCAATGCAGGGGAATTGGAGGGGGCCATTATGAATGAATGGAATGAGTAAGGTTCATTAAGAAAGTATGGTTGTTATCTTGAAAGATTTTCAGGAGAAGATGATATCTATCGACTTTCTTGCCGGCACAAACGCATGCGGCGTGCGTGAAAATGCTCGAACCGTCGCGCGGGTAGTTGGGACTTGGGTAGCGGCCAATGACCCACTCGAAGCCAAGCTTCGGCGCCCCTTCGGGTTCTCCCCATCTCACTTCCTTTTCGAACCAACCCGGGGCGCCATTTTGTTCCTCGCCGCTTCGCTATTTCCAACAAGCATTTCGCGTGCAAATCCATCACCGATTACTAAAAAAGTTGCACTTACCTAGTTTCAACGTGTGTATCTGCCATTGTGCACTAAAATTGTGTATTGACGAAGCTTAAAAACAGCAAAATCGGGATTCAAATGACGGAGCGATAGTCACCTGCACGCGCGCACTTCGCCGGTTGTTGCAACTGAATGCTATCGAGATCGATACTGCATGAATACAACTTGCGTGTGCCGGTATCGATAATTAATACCTTCGTCCTTTTTCACTGACGATAAGCTACATTCCTGACGATTGTATGGCTCAGGTGATTAGCGGGAGCTTCACAAACCGATCTAAATAGTAACAAAAATTCTGCAATCAAAAGCTCGCTGTTCTATGCTTTTAAAAATAGTATCGATTAAGTCTACCCAACTGAAAATCAATTCCAATGGGCCACGCTAGGAAATGCCGCTAACGGCCGAGCATGCCATTATTTTCGCAGGAATTTAATTCGCGTAAGAAAAGTACACCTCGAAGGGTAGCACAAACTCTACCAAAAACTCGGAAACTTAAAGTGATATGTACATTTATTAAATTTGTTATGTGCATAAAGTCAAAAACAACAAAAGAAATGCATTTACATTCTTTTTATATCAAATTTGGTGGGAAGTAAATTTAGCGCAGCTGCCCGTTTGCTTACACATGCCAGGTGTCCGGGACTTTACAGGAGACCGTTGCCGTGATGGTTATGCCCATCTGCACTCACAAGCATTATCATCCTCTCCACCTTCTAATTTCTCACATGGTCAACAATAGAAAGCGTCTAGACATCGCTAGAGACGAACAATGAGCATTTTCCCGCTTCCCGCGTTTTCGCCGGGCTAACGTGTTTCGTCTCAAGAAAACGTCCAGCGTTCCGGTTTCCGTTATATGAGTCTAGCGCAGGTTTTACATTCTTTCATTGAAAAAGCGGCTAGTACCAGCCCCCTTTCCCCGGAAAGATGTCTGCTTTTCCTTTTCTCTAGAAACCTCCATGTGTCCCCCCGTCCCTTTCTAGAAAGGGGCAGGCTTGATTCTTACAGTAAATCCGAAGACATACTAAAGTAATAAAACGACAATAAAACACGTTCCCTGATACTAATCGCTTCCCATGACCTTAGATTAAAAAATAATAGCCATAAAAAACTGGCCAAAACAAGCCGGATCAAAGAGCTAGTAAAGTTTACTTACAACGTTTGGTGTTAGAAAGCACCTCTATTTATTGCATATCTTATTATTGAAAAAAGCAATATAATTTATCTTCGGGATTTTTTTTTCAGAATCGAGTTCGCACGGTTGTAATAATGTTATGTAAGTCCACTAGGTGGCGGGGTAATCTTCTTTAGAGATAAATTGAACTGGACCCGCCCTGAGTTGCGTGCCGTTTGCGTTGTTTTGAAGACAATCTTGCTTTTTTTAATCCTTTTTAAGTGTAATCGTCGATAAAGCAAATAACAATTATGTTGTTGAATCGTGTCCTTTTGATCTCTTTCTGCGTTTTTCTTTCTATTAATTTGGGTGAGTTATTAACTGTTAGAAAGTACTTTCTGACTCGTGACTGTCCTTTCGCTATTGTATGAATAAAATTATAAAATATCCTGGGAGGAAATCTAACTAATTTTTTCCTCTGTTCTCATGTAGTTTGTAATTCTCATTTAGTATACAATCTAGTAAAATTTTCTGTTTTTTTTCATAGATAGTTACTAATAATTATTATTCACTAGGTTATGGCCAAGGTTTGTGGTGTTACAAATGCGTGAGTACGCATCCAGGCTGTGGTACACCTTTTGACTGGAGATGGTATTGGTCTTACACTTGCCCCAATTCGGATGATAAATGCGTGAAGATCGTGGAGCGAAAAGGAGGTTCGAGCACTAAATTCTTAAGATCTTATATTAATTCCTACGGTTAAAAACCTTATTTAGTTGACGAGATTATTACCCGCGACTGTCTTAGCTCAGTACAAGGCTTAAGAAGGGACATTCCTGCGGATACTTACGAAGGTTGCCGTCCAGCAGCAGAAGACGTCCGATTAGCACAATATACTTTCAATGACATAACGGAATTGGACATTAAAAGGTAAGGGAGTCTTTTCAAATGATGCCTATATTAGCCGTATTAACTATATATCCTTGTATTTGGGGCGCGGAAGGGACCACTATGACAATACCACGTTCTGTTTCTGCGATTTCGACCATTTCTGCAATGCCGCCAGCTCGTTTTCCACTTCGATGGTCACCCTTGGCTTGGTACTACCTATGGTTGGCTGGAGGTTGCTAGGCTAGGTCCAAAAGTTGCCAAGGAACTGTTAGCCAAACCCACTTCCATTGTTGTGAATATGGTAGCTTACATTGCAGTGCAGAACTTGGTGGGGTTTTTGATAAGAAGTTCAGTCGATGAGTTTGTTGAGCCTTCCGTCCAATTTTTACTGACGGGAATAACCGTTTTCCCGCATGTGTCGAACCAGGTGTTTTCCGTCCCTTTTCGAATCTCGTTTATACCACATTAAGACTTTTTGTAAGAAACATTTATGGACCATTACATACATTCGAAAAAAACCACAAACGTATATGAAAAACAGGCCAGAGCTTAGCCTCGTTAGATCTAAGTTGGCAAGCTACTTTAATGACTTGGTCATAGGGTATTCTTGGCGACGTACAAGAAAATTATTCAAGTTTTACAGGAAAATTTTACTTTTTTTTTTGCCCAACTTAGCTCATTTTCACGTTTTCCCGGTAGCGTGTGCCTTTGTAAGTTGGCTTACCCTGCAGACTTAAATTAGCCTCTCGTATGTCAACACATGGTGTCTGTGTTAGACAAGCTCTCCTCACCTTTCTACCTATATTAAATTCTTCACCCCAGCGTCGAACTCCCGCATCTCAAGTTCGCTTTGCCAGCAAGGGGTCATCAATTAACCTTGGTATTAACCCCCTTTAATGAGACTCTTCAAGAAACCTTACAGAGTATATACACACAGGATACGCTAGATTACAAACAGACAGCTTCCCCCTTTTGCCTTGAAAGACTTCCCCAGCGTATTTGAAACCACACACGATGGTTTACGCTTACGTTAACTTACGTGTTGAAATTCCTCCTTAATTGTACATTGCAATATTAGTCTTCTAGTCTTGCAAATTTAGTGGGTTGTAAGATTTTATTTTTTGTATTTTGTGGGCACAGACTTGGTTGTTGAAGCGTGCAAACCTTCACAACAATGAAAACTGCGACACATTAATGACATTTGGAAGTAACGCACGCACTATGACATTCAACATTTCCAAAAGAAAGCTTATTTTGTAGTGAACTTGAGCATTTTTAAAAAGCAGATTGTGCAATATAGAGAGAAGAGGAACTTTGCAGAATATCATATACCAAGCACTTTTGCCGAAACCGAGGTGAGTTATACTCAGGCTTTCCTTAGAAAAAGTCATGTAAAACCGCGAGTTTGTGTAGTTTAGTCAACCACGTCAACAGACAACATATAGTGTCGGGCAATTAATGGGGAATATTCCGCGATGACACTTCAAAATCTTATAAACAGCTTGCACAGGAAAAAAGACGAAATTGCAAACGAAACACATTTACAATTACAATACGAACAACGTCGATGCCAAAGAATGGCAGTTTCTCGTTTACACCCCTCTTCCACTGCAAAACACTTCTTTTCGTGGTGGGTTTTGTTCGAAACTTCCGAAAGTGTTAGATCTACGCTTTTGTCTAAGAGTGTCCTGGATGAGCCGATCAATTGCATTCCGAGTTAGGACTTCCTTCCTTTCGAAGGCTCGCGCAGTTCCGCAAGTACAATTATACTGGAACAGGGGGCTATAGAGCGGGAGGAGGGGAAAGGACACCTATTAGTTATGATTCTCCCCCTCCTCACCTGCCCTTTTTCAGTGCATTCGAGTCCGATAGTTTGGTACCAGGACGCGGTACCATGGGACAGGTGGTAAGCGTGCGGGGGTGAAGCACGAGCATCTTTGTGTTGTTTTATGCGCCCCTCGCGCTCCCCGTTCGACTGAATAGTCTAGCAAAAAGAAGGAATTAAGACCTAGGTTGGCATAGTAAAATGGCCCAGGTATGGATGGATGCGAGTGAACCGGAGCAGCAGAAACTGGCAACACATACGGATATACAGAGAGCCACCTTTTTTGCCAGGTGCCGGCTCGTTATACCGGAAGTGGATGGCACGTGACAGGCTATCTGCATTATTCGTGTAACTCATTGGGCAGTTTGTTGAAGCTTTTTAGAGGGGCTCGCAACAACTGCCACTTTCATGGACCTGCTTCCGATGCGGATCCTAAAGCTTAGTGTCCATGGTCCAAGTAGTAGTTCCTTCCTTCCGCATCTATACATAGCTAGACACATTTGGCCGAGTAAGTTATATTCACTCCAGTTCCGCTCCTGTGGTTTAGGCTCTATGACGCAGTTCGTCCTTTCCGCAGGGTTTTCGGAGAATCCAACCATCCAGATTAGGAAAATTTCGGGGCGATTTCCTTGTTCCGCATTTGGCGTCCATAGAGTGAAGTGAGAGTAGCAAAATTAGCAAAAGTAGTACACGAGTACTAACGAGTTGAAAACACGTAAACTAGTACCGTAAGATAGAGCATGGACAAGTTCATTACCGAGTTGCTCCTAAGTTAATGCGATTACATGGTGGCGGTGCGGAAATGGGACGGAGTCCAAGTTTTTTTTTTCCTAGTATAGAAGACTTTCTGCCAACATGCTTCGTGTCGTCTAGCCTGTCCCAATAAGCGACGCCACCAAACAAAATATCAAGCTTTTTTTGGTCCAGTTTGACCCAATGTATTATTTCTTGTATTGTCTGATACAAAAGGAAAATAATCCAACCATTTTTAAAGGTTTCTCCTCTCTTCCTCCTTTCAGATTAAAACGCTGGATAGGGGTATGTATAGCCCTATATATGGAGGGATCTGTGAGCGCTAAACTCCATCAGAGGAGCCACTCAGATTTATCTTTCTCTTTTCTGAAGATTTCAGGATGAATTTGGAGTGGGAACTCGTATTGCATCAGTTGGTGGTGGCGTCCATGAGTGTCTTTGGAGCAAGTATGGATGGCGGGGTGGATCAAGTGTACGGTATATGCTGGTGGGGTGGCGGGTTTGCGGGCTGTCTAGGTTTCCCTCAATATGGAGGGGAAAAAAGGCTGTGGCTATTGTAGACGTATCTATACTGACGTGGAATGGGTCGGAGGAGTACCTTTGGCTGGCTGTGTGTGGGACTTGTTCGTTCCTAGCTCGACGTCCGGCGTCAGTCGGCGTTGGGACGCCGTTAGCGCTCTAGCTTTGGACAGTGGTATCCCTTTGCATGCAACTAGCTATTTCGAACGCTCTAGTCAAGTCTCTGCTTCCCACCCAGCCGCATTTCGCATCTAATTTAGCTCTATAGCTGGTGAGACACTCCGATTTATTGCCAAGTGGAAGGATTTAATTCGATTCTGGCCGCATTGGGTGCACTTTATTCGTGAAGAAGACTCGGGGATACATTTTTACTTGGCGGTTGTTTGCAGCATTGTGTTTTACCTTTAGTCTTTGGTTCGTCAGGATTGGGCGGAAAAGTCCTGCGTTATTACAAATAAAAAAAAAATAACCCCTACGTATTCAAAAAGTTGTGTGTGTGCGCGCGGTAGTGCAGCCATGTCCCAAGATCAGCAGGACCCTGGAATTGCCCAAACCGGGGATTTATGAACAGCATGCGGGCCCATATAACCGGCAGGTAAATATAAATCTTTCCGTTGCTTCCCTCAGACAAATTTTATACTGACACAATTACAAATATTGCCTTTCCAAATCGTCTACCTATATGGAAGTAGTGTCAGGCTGTGATCATTAATATTTGTTGGATGTTTAGTCTAAAAACTCGAATGTTTATGGTCAGAGGAAAATGAGGTTTGTCCTCAGATAAAAAGACGGTTTTAGCTCTCTTGACTCAGGGGGGACAAGATACATCATCCCCAGACTGACTCATCTGTGAGAACACAAGACAACAACCCACGTGTCATACTAGGTGGGCTAACTTATCTGTCGGGCCAAATAAGGTGACACAATTTTGCGCACAATTTTAACACTTCCCCAACCTTTTTTGTCCTTATTTGCTCCCTCTTATTCAGACTGTATATAGCCACAAATTCCCACGGGATAGATCCTCATGGGAGCACATTAGTTTATTTAGACTTTTCCCGTACTATACAGTAAAATCGAAGCTGCTACAGTCATTCCACAATTGGCTGAGAGAAAAATTGAGAAACGCGAATATCTGTTTAGCAAATGAAATGTAAGCCATGCAAGTTCCTGGAAACCAAGGAGGGAAAGCTGGCTAGAGTGGCTTTTAAAGATGGAAAGAGAAAGAAAGACAGGAATCAAAGTAGAAGCAATGGCTTTCAGAGATTGATGTGGGTCTCAGTTTTGCCAATTGTGGCTGGGCGATCCGCAGCGTTCGGTCCCAGGGTCCCTCGGTTGGGACGTATTGACCGGTTGTTTCGCTGACCTTTACCTGTGTGACGTCAGCAACCATGCACAACTTTTCCCCCAAGAAACCCTAAAGAAACCGGGGTCTAACATCACCACACCCGTTTAGTTCCCTTTACCCGCCATCCCACGTGCTGTTGAGCAAGACGGCTGAGTCGGACAAACAATAACAACTTAAAAGAGAGAAAAATGACGCCCTACGATCCGTCTCGCGAATAGCTTCCTTGGCCTTCCAAGGCGAAGACACCTATTTATCGCCCAAGAACAGTTCCCAGAAAGCAGCCATGGCTGCAATTCGAGCAGTGCTGGGATCATAAGTTACGGGTGTCTCATTCGTTGGCGGCAATGGGCTGTACCCATAAAATCCCAACTGGGCCCACAAGTAGAACTTGCCCGAAGTTTGGTTACCCTTCACGACAAGAGCTATCAGTTTAGCTTTCAAGCAGAAAAAAATAACATGCACGGCTTGCTGGCTCGAGGCACGTGGCAAGTTTCCTGTGTACACCGCTTTTCGCAAAACGTCCTGGGAGGAAAATCAATAGCAGCAAAGTTAAGGTTCACTCCCTCTCTCTCTCTCTGGGTCTTTTCCATCCCCCGAGCAGAAAGTCGAGTTTTTGGCCTAGAGAAGAAGCAGCGCAGAGAGAAAACTTGAGGAAGGAGATAACGTTACTCTTAAAGCCCTGGTCTGAAAATCTTTGTGCGAGACTTGCACGTACCCTTTTGCAGCTTCAAGTTCTGAGGGGGGGTCCTATACGTATTTTGTATTGTAGCTAGCTTCTGTCCCGTTAGCTTTCGTTCGGTACCCCGGGTTGGCCGGGAGGATTTTCCTTTTTTCCCCTACAGCAGCTTCTTGATCACGAATCTTCTCTTTTATCCTGATCACTGAACAATGGGGACTGACTTTAAGAAGGAAGGCAGCCACGCACTCCAGATTTCTCCCTATCGAACTTATCAATCTAGGGGCGCTTATTATCAAGCTGTGTGAATCCATAATAGTCACATGGTTGAAACCTTTTTGGGGGGATAGAAATAGAGAGAGAGAGAAATATGGGCAAAGGATTGCAGAAAGTTAATAGTATGGGAGGCATCCCAAATTGCTCCGTCATTTCTGGTCGGAATGCCGGGCTTAGGACTGGCATTGCTGCGTACAGGCTTTACAGGCGGTTTGCTGGCACAGCCTAGTAAGGTATAGCATGTAACAAACGAAGACATTTTCAGTGGTTCGCCCAACACTAATTGGATACGTTCATTGCGCCTTTTTCTTGGGTGGGTAGAGAAAGTCTATTACCAAAAGGCGGTCTTAAGGCCTCAGGGTTCCGGGGTGCAGTGGAGTTACCTCGATAGACATGATCAACTGTCAACATTTGATAAGTCACGTCAAACTGACCCGCATATCCCTGTGTGAGCGGCCCTCTTTCTTAAGTACTTGTCTTTATTTGCTGGTATTGTTGTGTCACTTTGAATGAACTGAATTTTCTTTGAATTTTAACTGCGAAGAAATGACCAGTTTTTCGTGTTTTTTGTAGGTGGAGATGATGGTAATGAATGGGCTGCATTATTCACTAGTGAAGATGACGTCATGGGATATTACTTAACGCTGATTTGGTATTATGGATTTCGGTTTCGACTTGGAATTGTGCAGAGTGAAGTTCTGCGACCGTGCAAAGAAAGTGTGGACTCTGTTCTTTATATAAACTTCAATTCAAAGCTGAGCTCACCGCTAGCTATCGTGCCAAAAGGTGCTCCTCGGTTTGGGTATAGTTGGAAGTTATTATCGCTCCCTTGCTAATTACAACGCACCTGCAACTATGGAGATGCCCGTTTTGTTACTAAGGATTCGCTTCGTCCAGTGACACTACACACCTATATACACATACACCATTCAAGTTTGGGATATACTCTCTCTGTCTACTTTTCTGCGTCCTCCCCCCCCCTTTAGAGTTAAGGTCCGTAGTTTTGTCTCCCCTGAACCCCCGTCGCAATTACGATTCGTCATCTAAATCGACTCGCAGCAAGTTAACAAGCGAGCGTGGGTCTTAATCAGGGGGAAGCTGACAACTTTGGGCTGTTCAGCATCATCTGCATTTTCCCCAATTTTTCTCCTTCCGCTGACACATCATGGCCTTCGTATGGACGTGGGTCTTTTGGATTCTTGGATTTACATCCACTTGCCAAGGTACGATTGTTTATTTACTTTTTTACTGATGAACTGCATGGCACTGTTATATTTTTTTCTTCATTTTTTTTGTTGTCTTAACCGCAAAACGTTGCTTAAAAGATTTTACTACTATAGCATTAGAAATTGAGATATACCAAGACTTGTAAGCCTTTTAATTAGTAAAATCGTAATGAAAGATTTTTGTCTTTATTAGCCTAAAAGGACCATAGTAATTCTAAAGTTAGGAACAAACGTTTTTTTGTAATTGAAGAGTATAGTATAGTAGACACAATTCCCTTCTCAGACGATATAGTTCCTATTGCGAGGTACATTTCCCCAGATGGACTTTTAAATTGTTTGCGGTAATGCAAGAGGGGGGATTGTTTTTATAGGTAGCAAAGGGAAAGTGTATTTACCCTATAAAAATCTATTTTGTCATGGCAACAGAGTTGATGACTGTAGAACCAGAACTTTCATTTGGAAGAGAATATCGAGTGTGTTTGTTGGTACAACGCCTGGAACGACTTGTGGACCTCAGCGTAATAAGCTTACACGCCAAAAAAGACTTCCCCCGTCCCTTTTTCTTTGCGGTTGTAGGGTTGGTGATCAGTAGGGTGTGAATGATTGCGTATTTGCTCCGTAGTTGGTAACGACCAATAGTATTAGCGTCGAAAGCCGTGTGTTGTTGGTCTTATTGACATGTGACGCTGTGTGGGGGCGGCCAGGGAGCAATATATTCCATATTAATCGTATTGATCAAACACTATAGGTGCAGAGTAAGGGACGACTAGGCCTATTGCGAATTACAGGCTCAGACATGGATGTGCTCACGACCTGTAAGGAAACTTGGGCCCTATATGCTATATCCGGAAATGTAGATATGTTTCAACCTTTCGCGACTGTGACATATGGTTTAGGGCGGACATCCTCGGCGCTTTTAGGGAATGTCAATAACTAACCAGATAAGATAGGATATATACTTGAGCTCCCAAAGTCATCTAAACTGTTTACATTTCCGCATTGTTGCGCTGCCTTTGACCGCTTATCAGAACTGTTGGGGACTGAGTTGTGAACAACATGACGTCACAAGTTAACGTGTTCTTGACTGCTACACGCAAACTCTTATCATTGATGATTTTCAAACTTGGTGTTTTAACAATATCTTGTAGTATGTGTCTTTTTCTCTATAGCTAGTGAAATCTTAAACTGTAACAGTACATGAATAGGTCTTCGTATTAAAAAAACTTTGGATTCAGTAACTCGTTAACGTTTAACTCAATGTCGTTTTGTTAACACACTCATCGAAGCGTACATTTATATTGTTTATTTAGTACATTTAGTATTGATTTAGTACACAAAGTTTGTTTTCTCAAATTTCTTTAAAAAAATAAATTCTAACTGTTGGTCTAATTCTCGAAGAAAACTAACTTCCGAAAGTTAATGGGATTGATGAGAAGTTTATTTAAATTAACTTCCCCATAAACGCACTCCCCTCCATAAATTTCCCCTTCAAACTCGTATTTTCGCATTTCAAATTTCAAAGTCGTAGTTCTTAGAATCACTGAAGGCGTATAAGAAAGAGAAGAAAGTTCAGGTGAGAAAACATAGGTTTCACTTCTGGTGAACCACAAATATGGCGTGGTTAAGCTCTATTAATAGTCTTTAAAAAGGAAGCCTTGTTGAAGATTTGATCCTTATGCGGCCTGCGCACGCCACAGTGTATTATATAGACTTACTGGTGGTCCCTTTTCCTTCCCTTGAATAACCAAAGTTATACGAGTTATAGATCCTTTCGCTTATCCGTTTTGATCTATAGCGCCCGGGGAGACCTATTTTCACGGTTGATTGTGATGCCGGTCGCTATAGCAGTGCATATAGGGCTCTATAAACCACCCTCTTTTCTTCTCCTTTTGGTCGTTAAGGGTGACTATAGAACTTGTAGGGTTGATACGTGATGATATGGGGAGATTCCCTTTCCGCGATACAAGCGTTTTGGTGGGTTTCCCTCGGTTTCCCTGCATCGCCCAGGCCAATCCTCATTATTGACCATTCTTCAGCATTGCTGTCTAGCACGCGACCAGATGAAAAAAAGGGGGAGGGTACAAACTGCGGCTTTTCGTTTGTGCTAAACAAGAGTAGCAAGAGAATGAATGGTTTTCCTAGTTTTTCCTCTCATGAAAGACACGCTTTCCCCATTTCAATTCCCTGTCCCATAATACCTCATATTTTTCTATCCGTGTCTTTTTTGATCAGGACTTTTATGGCCACTCCCTAGCGTGGATCTGTTGGAATCTCTGCAAATGTTCAACGTCACTGCGAGTCCTGCTGCTGCCTCAGCATCGCCAAATCCAACCACCGCCACTCTGCCAGCACTTCCTGCAGGTGCTTCGTTAGGACCTGGACCTCACAGCATAGCTCCGGCTTTGTACTTAACAGGTCAAGTAGTGCTCTGTCCTGGTCTCAAATTTGGAACTTATCTGATTTTTTCTGCAGGTGATACAAGGGAAATGAAGCTGCCCGATGCTGCGTTTTATCGAGTAGTGTCTTTATTGCGATCTCATGCAGACATTACCTTCGTGACCTCCCTGCGACAGGAGCCATTGAATACCGGCACGCTCTTCTCGTTGGCTGAAGGTTTCACTAGGTAAAACAATGAAGAACCAAGGTAGTCATACAAAAAGAGGACTCGCATAACTTTTTTCAACCTGCCGATCAATATTCAGCTAGAAGAGTGATGCGCCAGCTTGGTTTTTCTTACATTACGACGGCAGTTCAGGAAAAGTAGCTATTGTCCATGTGTAATCCAGATTCATATAGGTTATAGGTATAGATCTTATAAACCTTGATAGCTTTGTCGTATAAGCATGAGAAAGACCAGACAGAAGGCATGTGAGTAAACAATGCCGGTTTTGAACATATTTATTAACTTACTCCAGACATATAGCTAAGGGATGTTATGGAACTCGACTTTTCGTTTATTTTCATCGTAAATTGCATTGTTAAGAAAGCATAATTGTTTACCCTTGGAGTTGAAAGCTTCTCTTTCACGTTGTCCAAACGTTAACTTTCATTGTTAGCGTTCGTCATGTTTATAGTCCATTCTGCGATACTTTAAAAGATTGAGGTAGCACAAGTAGAGAACTTAGACATGTAAAGTATCGCTTCTCTTGTCAATATAGACGTCTGTAAAAGAAAGCGTTGGTTCTAAAGCAACAAAGTAGCAAGTTTCGATCTTTGCGTGCATGTTGCTTAGCCTTGAGCCGGGTGCCAACTTAGCATGCAGAAATTCCCCAGATGCCAATGCTTTGCTAAGGGCCTTGTTATCTTTAGTATTGTTTAAAGCTTTTGTCGCACCCTCGTCGGAAGTATTCTCGTCCAGTCCAGAGTCTTCCACAGAGAGAAAAAAGTATACTCGAGTTCTTTTAGATAAGATTAAACGTTATCAAAAAGTTCATTACTACCTTGTAAACCACGAAAACTTTCTTTTTGATAACTTTGACTGGTATTTTTTTTGCTCTCGTACTGGCGGGACTCATCCAAATTAGACTGCGACCGCACGACAGACCCGGCGTCGCAGTCTAATTTAGCCGAAGGCGACAGACATAAACTTCTCATTAACATTCGAAAGAGACACTAAAGCGCAATCTCTTAGCGTATTTTTTCTACTTTACTTTGTTTGAGTTGTCTCTAGTTCTCGTTGGGCTGAGCTGCGGGATTATCTGTGTCTCATTATTTGATTTCAATGAAAAGAAAATGGATTTTTGGCAGGTTCTTAGAAGTCCAGTCTTCAGGGCGGCGCGATGAGCTGCGTTTTCATTACAGCTCTGCTGGTTCCGTCCATGTGGAAACGTTCAATCTGCGCTTAGCTGACGCTCAATGGCACCGTTTGGCTGTCTCCGTATCGGGCGACATGGTTACAGTGTACTTGGATTGTGTTCGAGTTTATCGACGAGCGCTCAAGCCCTTGGAAAAAACCTTGGGAGCACCCGGCCAAGATTTATCCCTCTGGATCGGACAACGTGGTCAACAACACTTTTTATTCAAAGTAATATAGAACAGCTTTTATCTACTGTTTTCCCTCGTGACTTTTTAGAGGCATTTTTTGAAGGAAAGGAATAAGAAAACCTAAATAAATCTCTGCCATTTCCTTAGGGAGCTTTTCAAGATATGAAAATAGTGGGCGGAGCTAATGGGCATCTGGTGCAATGTCCCAACTTACAAGACGACCTGCAATGTCCCACTTGTGGCGAGTTTGGTTCTTTAAAGATGCTAGTTGAACGGTTAGAAAAAACAGTCCAAGACTTGGCCGATAAGGTAAACGCCAAATTAACTTAACTTCAGAGTTCAAATCTGGAACTTTTGTTTACAATATTTAGACAATTTTCGTTTTCTAATAGCTTTTAAGCAGAATTTCAAGATATTTAGAAACTTTTTCCATACATATTACATTTATGAAAATGTTCAATACATGTGTGAAAGATCCCCGCTAATTCTCAAGTTTTTCAATGTTTTGTTTAGTTGGAAGCTGCAGAAGATCGTTTATCTCAATTAGAAGACTGTGATTGCCAAAGGTCGTGCAAAGTGAACGGTTCCGTGCATGTGGACGGTGCTTCATGGCAGGATGGCTGCCAAGTATGCTCATGCGTGGTAAGCTGACGTTTTCGATCCACCGTCATACATTCGGCGTATATTTAACCGTCGTCTGACAAATCCTCCAAACTTTCTGACCACGGCGACAGTAGACGACACCCAACGCAGACATCACAGACAACCTCAATTCCCCGTGCGATGACTTATGGGTCTTACGATGACACGGCCAGGCCAATAATTCATTCTTGCGTTGAAAGGGAAGAAAGGGGACTTTTAGCTTATGCTTACGGCTAACGGCGTCCTTTAGCTTAGGGCAGACCTAAGAAAATTAAAATGAAGCGGGAATGGAAAAAGGGAGAGGTGCTCGTCGGGGTGGCAGAAGAGGTTTGGAAAAAGCGAAACGCCGCTCAATAACTGCCGCCATTAATATGACTTAATTATGACCAAGCGTGACGAAGCACGTCAGCTAACCTTTTCTTTTAGCGTCGTCTCATTTGCCGATCCCCCATTTATTTTTCGGTTTTAAGACTGGAATATGTCAGCGCTGTTATTCTAATGAATATGTTTCGTCTATTTTGTTTTTGTGTCTGTGTATAGACTCTTGTTGTTATTTTTGCATTCCTAATTTATTCTTGTTCATTTATAGCGAGGCGAGGTTTCGTGTCGCCCTTTGCAATGTCCTGTTCCTGCGTGTAAAAATCCAGTCATCCCTCCGGGCGATTGCTGCCCCATATGCTTAAGTACGCGTTTTTCAATGAATTCATTCAGCGATCGATTTTCCAGAAGACTATTTCCTAAGACTTTTAATGTCACTTTCTTATTATGACAGAGCAATGCTACTTCAAAGGCGTGTTTTATGGACACGGTGAATTCACCTCTCCGCGTCATTGCGTGGATTGCGAATGTCGAGATGGCTCAATGCAATGCAAACGTACCGATCCGCAAGTCAATTGCCCCACTTTGTCCTGTCCCGTGGAAGAGCAGTTCTCCGTACCGGGCGAGTGCTGCAAATTCTGTCCAGGTAACGAATTCTGTCCGTGTGTTGACTTTCAGAAGTAGAAATCTTCTTTTAGTTTATTGTCTTACGTTATGTATCAACTTCGGGTGACGGTTTTTGTGTAAATTTGTTGGTGTAGGCGTGGACTATTGTGGGCGTGGTCATACATGTGCAGCTAATGCGTCGTGCCATAACTTACAAACCACGTACGCCTGTCAGTGTTACACAGGTTTCGCCGGTGATGGCAAAACATGCACAGGTACAGTATCTAACATATTCTAACATCTCTCTTTTGCTCTGCTGTTTCCAAGCGATAACTCACCCTACTAAAAAGAAAAAATGTAGATTGGAGACAAAACTGGGGACAAAACTGTAATGCTTTCAAGTAGAATAGAACACGAATGATCAAAACGATGTGAGAGCTTTGGTTTGTAACACGTTCTCTGTGTACGGTTTTTAGACATTGATGAATGTGCAACAGTGGGAGGCCCTGAGGGCCATCGATGCCATGATAATACCGTCTGTGTGAATACGAGAGGCTCCTATGTCTGCGAATGTACCCCCGGGTATGTACGTTTAGACGACTACAACTGTGTCGAGCATGATGCTTGTGCTTCGGGTACACATCAGTGTCATCCCAATGCTCGCTGTATACATAATGCAGAGAATCTCAAGACGGGCGGTACTGGATACGAGTGCCATTGTATGGATGGGTACTCTGGCGATGGGTACAGCTGCTATCGTGAGTCTATTTTTTCTTATTTTATTCGTGTGTTGAAGACAGTTGAGGTAATTTTTTTTTTCTTTTCATTTTTTTACAGCGATCTGCAATTTCTTATGCCAAAATGGAGGCCAGTGCACTGCCCCGGATACGTGTACGTGTCGCAAGGGCTTTTTGGGCTCGCAGTGTGAACTTGATGTGGATGAATGTGCGCTAGGCATACATCAATGCCACGACCACTCTCGATGCGTCAACTATCCGGGCTGGTATCAATGCCCTTGTTTGGAAGGCTACCAATCCTTGCTGGAAGACACCATGTTGGGTCAGTTATGCCAAGATGTAGATGAGTGTGCACTTGGAAGTCACACGTGTGCGCCCAACTCCAAATGTGCAAACACCCCAGGAGGGTATACCTGCCAATGTCCGTCCTCTCAACCCAATTGCACCTTAGGTAAGGAAAAGTTTTATTTCTTCTTATTTTTAGAATTTTTGTCGTTGTTTCCTTGCGCTCATTTTTAAATTTAATTTTCCCATCTTCTTATGGACGTAAAGGGTGCATTTTAGGCATACAAACTATCCTAAATTTACGTTGAGATCTTTCACAATAAGGCTGCCGAACGAAGTGAAAAGAAGCCGTATTTGGTACAAAAAACATCCAACTGGTTTATTGTTCATTGTTGCGTCCTAGCGCATAGCATGTTGCGAGCAAACCTTTGGTGTAGGAATTTAGTTGATTAAAGGAAACAAAAAAAGGGGTCCCTGCGTTGTGTTTAAAAGAAGGGTAGGTTCGTAATGATTGTGACCAATCAGGCGTCAACCAAACTACTTCTTCCAAATTGAAGATTTTAAGAATTTTAATCACGAAACTATTTTACAAAAAAACTAGTGGAGGGGATGAGAGTTGGAAGAGCTCTGTCTAAACCTAAGTTGGGTACAGTTTATATATGGTATAGATATCCTCTAGAGGATGTATGCAAGAAAGGGAAGTGGTCAGGAAAGGTGAAGGATGCCGGTTAAGGAAGTTGTCGTTATAAGATTCTTAGGAAAGCGAGTAATTAATTATTTAGCGGTTTAAGCTCCGCCCCTTTCCCCCAAAATTCAAATTTTCCTATCCTTATAACATGGGGGACAGTTGGCCGGCGGCCTAGCGACTTTGCCTATAAGCGCATTCAAAATCGATCCCGGATCTCATAGGGACCGTACCGTGACCTTTCTTTCGAATGCTCAAACAAGTCTGTAGGTTCATTGGTTAATTTAAGCGCTCAATCCTACTCTATGGCTCAATCACAAAAAACTACGTTTTCTTCGCGCCATCACGCGATTGCCGGCCTGCCGGGCCGAGATCCGCGCCTGAGAGCCTTTGGGCAAGTTTCGGGTCGGTTTCGCAGTCGAGAGCCCGTCCCCTGGCAATGTGACCGAATGCGGCGGTTCCCACTATGCGGGTAACGCTTCCTACATGGCGTTCAACGGAGCCCGCAAGTCACGGCGCGAAGAAAAAGTCATCTTTTTGTGATTGAGCTTGCAAATTAACCAAAGCGCCTACAGACTTGTTTG
>JAGJRP010001211.1:1573-19197 GCA_022832235.1 Lepidurus couesii
CCGATTTTTTTTTATTCCCACAAATAAGAAAGTTGAAGACTTCAACTTTCTTATTTGTGGGAATAAAAAAAAATCGGCTTCGTCACATTAAGCGCATTTTTTTAAAGATTTTTTATTCATTATAGTTTATTTCGAAAAATTGCGCTTAATGTGCTTAATTGCGCTTAATTACTCTATGGAAAAAATACAATCGACTTCTAATAGGCTTCATTTATCACAAAGAAGCGGGAAAATTAAAATAAGAATAAAACCGAATTATTTGTACTATTATCTATCTAAAATGATAACTAACTGAAAGTAACTGTTTAATAAAATATCACTAAGAGATAGTGTACATCTAAATATGATGAAGAATAATAAAACACCCTAGTTAGACAGGTCTAAACATGTTTTCAGCCGACAGTTGATTTGTCTTTCACTATAGGCCTCCGCTAAGTTCAATTTTTCTTCTGATAAGCAATCTGCTACATATCTTGAAGCATAATAGGTGCACTGATTATGATCAAGATATGTAGTAGATTCAAGCGTGCCTCTGTAACACCGAAATTCCGTTCCGTTCAAAGGAACGGAACGGAACGATTTTGGGTCCGTTCCGAAACACTGCTTGTTACGGCGAAACACCAAACACGTGTTCTGAGACTCATTAATTTTTCAATCGTTAAATTTACGTAGTTAATGGTAATATTTCATAATGCTTAGTGGAGTGGACGATATCTTGTCTTCCTTGGTTTCGACTAGAGAAGAAAGCGATGGAGAAGTTGACGATGTTAAGCATGAAAAGTTGCTACGTTCTGTTTCCAAGATCTCTGGCGCAAAACGGTAACTTCTAGTTCTACTTATTAATGATATTTACAGTGCCATCATATTTAACAATATAATTTATAGGAAGGTCTATGGAAGTGAAAGAACAGAACCTGCTGCTCAGCTCGATGAGTTTGTGAAGACCGGAGGGAACAAAAAAGAAGATATTCAAGTCGAAGACTTACTCAAATCACTAGGACAGACTGCAACGGTTACAGATCTAAAGAAACGAATCGGCAAAGCCCAAAAGCGAGCTCAGCCTATCGCTGCACCCTTGGAAAAACCACAAGCAGAAAAAGTAGAGTTAAATCTCAATTATTTTTTTATCGTTATTCTAATTTGTTTCATAGGCGAGGCGATTAGCTGGATATAACCGTGTAGCTAACGAAGTTGAACGCTGGGATGCTGTAGTTCAACAACATAGAGAAGCTGATCATTTGTCTTTTCCTTTGCTGAAACCCGAATTGAAACTGCATACCGCCGCAGAATTTGCAGCCAAGTTAGCAGTAAAACTTCTTTAATTTGACGCTCACGAGACGCTTTTTACCTTCTTAACCTTATTTGTAGCCCAAAACCCCTTTGGAACAACAAATTGCGGCTCTTTTGCAAAACAGTAAGCATACGTTTCAGCCTGGCGAGGTAAGAAGAAAAAGTTCCATCTCGGGTTCACATAACATCATTAATCATATGTGTGTAGGAATTAACGCAAGCTGAGAAGGATGTTTTAGCATCCATGTCGTTGAAAGAAGCTTTGGAGCGACGTCGTGAGTTAGCCCGATATAGAGCCTTGCAATCCTATGAAGAAGCTAAAGCTCGACGACAAAACAAAATCAAGAGCAAAAAGTAATATTTTTAATAGATTTTCACTAATTGTTAGTTTATACTTGTATTATTTTGGTGCTATTCGCCGTAACGTTTTCATTCTTTTGCCATTTTTTCAAGGTACCATCGTCTAATGAAAAAAGACCGTCTCAAGAAGCAAATTACAGCCTTCGAAACGTTGAAAGTCACCAATCCGGATGCTGCGTTGAAAGAACTTGAGCGATTAGATGAGCAAAGAGTGGAAGAAAGAGCGTCTCTACGACACAAATCGACTGGCAAATGGGCGAAAGTGCAAGCCATTAGAGCGAAATACGACAAAGACGTAATTTTAACTCACAGTTGTCAGAAAATTTAAGACCTTTTGCTGTTATATAGGCTAGATCCGTGTTATCTGAGCAGTTGAAGATCGGAAAAGCACTGGTAGAGAAAGCGCGAGTAGAAAGTGATGACGAAACACCTGAATCTGCTCTGCCGGTTGAAATCAATTCAAACAACCCATGGCTCAGAGCTGGTGCTCAAGACACCTTTGACGAGGATGAAAAGAAGACTAACTACCGGAAGTACTGGACTGAGATCAATGAGGCTAAAGCAGCTAAACGGAAGCTAATGGGAGCAGATTCAGACAAAATTGAAGAGACTCAAAAAGAAGAACCAGATGGAGGCAAACCTACTGAGGCGATCTCTGACGACTTAGATCAGATATTCAACCAAGCAACCAAAAAGCGCAAAACAAAGGCTCAGCGTAAGCAAGCAGCTTCTCAAAACCAGACATATTCTAAGAAGAATACGGAAAAGGCTCCGGAAAAGAGTATTCCAGATGCGCTTCCGTTGAAAATACGCAATGATACATTGCAAGAAGGCAGTCAGCGCATTCAGTCCTTAGAAGACATGGACGAATTGGCTCCAGGAAGCCCAGAAGAGTTGTTAGAAGAAGAAGAGGGAGTGGATAGCATTAATGGGAAGCCAAAAGACGAGCAAAGGTCACCTCAAGCGCTTAATCAAGGGCCTGAACTGGATCCCGCTCAATTTTTGGCTATGGAGCCCAGAAAGTTAAAATCTTTAGGACCAAATTGGGAAGAAGCAGAAGCTGAAAGTAGTGAGGATGAGAACGCAGACGATAATGCGCAAAGAATGACAATTGCGGAAGCCTTTGCTGAAGATGACGTCATACAGGAATTTAGGTAATAATCAGCCGATTGATCAAATGTTTGATTTATAGCATTTAAATCGTGTTTTGCTATTTATTTTTTGTTATTTCCAGGGCTGAAAAAAAGAGACTCGTAGAAGCTTCACTTCCAAAAGACATTGATTTAAGTTTGCCTGGCTGGGGCTCATGGGGAGGGACTGATTTGAAGCGCGAAAAGTCAAGACGTAGAAAAAAACGCTTTATAATTAAAGCGCCACCTGCTCCTCCACGCAGAGATGATAATAAGGGACATTTGATCCTAAACGAGCAGAAAAGTAAAGCTCTTCGCGTTCATCAGGTGAGATTTAAAACTCGTTCGAATTTCTTACTTTTCTTTAAATTTGTTTTCATATTTTTCTGACAATTTATTGGGTTTCGGATAATTTTGAGAATGTATAAAAAAATCTCAGAGCTCTTAGAATTTTGTCTTACATTTCTTGTTGTTTCTTTTTTTGCGAAGGTAACGGCACTTCCGTTCCCATTTACTTCAGTAGCGGCCTTCGAATCGTCAATCCGGGCACCAGTGGCTCCAACATTTGTGCCGGAGACTGCCAGTCGAGCTTTGACTAAACCGAAGGTTGTAACGCGATTAGGCACGATTATAGAACCAATGGATGAAGAAGCTTTAGCTGCTAAGCCAGGACAAGCTCATTTAAAAGGCGCAGAGGGACTTGGTAAAAAACCGAAAGAAGAGGTTAGGGACAAGCGTAAATTTGGGAAGAATAAAGCTAAGAAAGGAGGAGGAGGGAGGAGTAAAGCTCGCAAGTGATAAGAAAGTTCAGTTATGTAAAAGTAACGCAAATACACCTGAATGCGTGGAAGAATTCACACCTGCCTTCTTATTGATAAATTATAAGATTTCATGACATAAAGAGTCCTGGCAGTTGTTATCTTTGAGAACGCTTAGAAAGATGTGGAAGCTTGTTTTACTCTTGTTCACCACAGTTGCAGGTAAAAACAAATTAAAATCGAAATATATTCAAAACCGAGTTGAATATTTTGGTTTAAGCCCGTCCAAATGTCGAAATCGTGGGAGGAGATGTAGCGAAGCTAGGAGAGCTACCTTACCAAGTCTCAATTCAGATTTGGAGCGAAGACGGTCCAAGACATAACTGCGGAGGAAGTATTGTCCATTCAGAATGGATCTTAACTGCAGCACATTGCGCTGTGGGGTAACCCAATACCAAATTCTCTATTAAAAAATAAGCACCTTATAAAATACATTCTATTGATAATAATTGCAGGCACGTGAGCTCAAATTTAACTTTCGTAGCAGGCGTAGTGGATTTGAATCCTGCGAATTGGGACGGTCAAGAGCAAGTTCGTCATGGAGCTAAGAACGTGATTAATTTTGACTACGAGACTAATTCTTTCCTCTACGATATCGCAATGATTCAGGTATACTGTTTAGTATTAGAAGTAGTGCAATGCTGTCCAAAAAATAACTATACCGAACAACCCGGAGTAACGCTACGAATCCCGCTCGGGAGCGACATTCGTTCGGTTACTGTTCAAAATTCATTACTGCTTGGATGCATCGTTGGTATAGCTCTACCTAACTAGGATGAAATAACGTAAGAGTTCCCATCTGATTTAATTGGAAACTTCGGTAGCTTTCCTTTAGACGGGATGTAATTTTGCCGTTAGTTATAGTTCGGATTTTGTGTTTTATTTAGAAATTTGTGTTGTACTTAATAGTCTACTAGTAATCCTTCTGTACGTAGATGGATACGCCATTCGTTTTGAATGACCGAGTCAAACTAGTGGAGTTACCAAATCAAATGCAGGTTTCACCACCCGGATTGCCTGCGATTGTATCAGGCTGGGGGGCTTTAGGCGAATCTGAACCTCTGTCCCCAGTGTTGATGAAAGCTACTGTACCAGTTATATCGGATGATGAATGCGAAACTCTGTATTCTCCACTTTTCTTCGATATTTACCCGTCTTTCCTTTGCGCTGGGCTTCAAGAAGGTGGTAAAGATGCTTGCCAGGTATAATGCTGATTATAGGTCTTGAAGAAAAAACTTATACTGATTAGTTTTGGTACCCAGGGCGATTCCGGTGGTCCTTTGGTAAACGACGGAAAACAAATCGGAATTGTTTCGTGGGGATGGGGTTGTGCTCGCCCAGCAGTACCTGGAGTTTACACCGAAGTGGCGTATTACGCAGATTGGATTCAGCATGTGATAGAAACTGGGTGGGCCTAGTTATGCACGTGTATGATAGGGGCTTGGCTATTACATAAATCGGATGCTATTACGGCACAATTTGTTCGTCCTTCCTCTTGTCTTTGAACTAGATTGAATGCTTGGTTGATAAGAGGAAAGAGGTTAATGAAAGCTGAAGATGTATTAAGCTAGCGCTAATTTGCCTAATTTGCATGCATTGTTGAAACAACATGCACTAAGATGCGGGTTATCAATTGTGTATAAATTGAAAAGGGTACCCAGAAAAGATTATCATTTGCTTTAAGAGCTTTTCGTGTTCAAACATGAAACTCGTTGCCGTTGTCATCTCTTTAATCGTCGCAATTTCTGCTGAACAGCTTTGTGACGGTAAGTGTTAAATGTAACCCTATTCGCATAAAGAATCTTTATATTTTAGAGTACTGCGGTCAGTTGTACAATGCAGTGAAACATCCCAAGATCATCGGCGGAAAATTATTTTCCCCGAACAAGTACCCGTGGTTAATCCCTATTAAGATTTCCACAACTTCCGGGGTGTTTTTCTGCGGAGCCACGATCATTAAACGTAGTTATTTGCTTACAGCAGCTCACTGCCTAGAAGTCGAGTAATAATCACTTCTGAATTGATTCACCAATTACAATATTATACATAACTATATACATACAGGAACATAACTAAAACAGAAGCTTTAATAGGCTACCACTGGCTACCAAACTCTAGTCATAATAAAACAACTGGTTTTGAAGAAATTATTTCGGCTAAACATGCAGTTTTGCACGAAGATTATGACACAGATACCGTAAACAACGACATCGCTTTACTTGAGCTGGAAAAACCTATAGAATTCAGTCCTTCAGTTCACGCAGTCTGTTTGCCAAGACCAGACGATTCACCAATCACTAACCTTGACAAGAAAACTGCAATAGTTGCCGGATGGGGAGCCCAGAACGATACAGGTAATACTAAAAATTACTCTAAGTTGAGTTTTATACTTTAAAGTAGGTTCAAGTTATGATAAACTAATAATCTTAATCAAAATTGACACTACCAAAAAATTTAGACGGCGCGAAGTTGCCTCTCAAGCCTCACGCAGCGAACGTAACGATTTGGTCTTGGAACAAATGTAAATCATTACTGTCTCGCGATTTACTCATTACCGAGAATATGATTTGCGCTAATGAAGAAGGAAAGGACGCTTGCAGAGTACAAATAAGCTTAAAAATTATCTTTTCACTGATCTAATAAAACCACCTCAGGGGGATAGCGGAGGTCCTTTGATTGTTCTTAACCATAATTCGGAAGATTCTGGAAACGAACTACATGAAGTTAACAACATTGGTCGTTATACTCAAGTGGGTATAGTATCGTGGGGAATGGGTTGTGCTTCTGACTTCCCAGGGATGTATACTCGCGTTTCACGGTACATTGGCTGGATTCAGAATGTCACGTCAAATTTAGATCATTGTAATCCTTTTGCTCCAAAATAGCATTTTTTTAATACACAGTATATTAAAAAAGGCAACGCATTTTAACTTGTCTCCTCATTTTAAATTTATTCCTTGGCCAATTTACGATTGACCATATCTCGAAATTGTGAAAGGATCTTGACTTCACGCTTAGATCGTTCTTCTTTGGAGAACATGGCCAACGCTCGTTTTTCGTCCGCGCTGTAAATCTGGTTTTCTTTACGTAAACGCACGGCTTCCATTCTTCTGTGACGGGATCCGCTCATGACAAAACCGACATCTTCGTAGGTCTGGATTTCGTCGGAAGTAAGTCCTATTTCACCTCTTCGAGGAATACGTTTGCCTTCCGCTACATAAGCAGCCATGGCCGCACCTTCGCCGGGCAGTAAAGCTTTGCCAAAATCGCGAGCGTTTAGTGGAGCAACAGATTTGGGTAATGGTCCCACGCTGTCACCTTCTCTTTCGGCTTCGGATCCACTAAATTCACTTTCCCCAGCGCTAACAGGAGCAGAACCCGCCTGTTTTGGGATAATAGGCTCCACAGGTTTCTCCACCCATTGGTCTTCCGAGCTACTGGACGAATCATCGTCAGTACTGGTCGCTTTCTTCTTATGTTTCCTACTCTTCTTCTTCTTGTCTCTCTTATGCTTCTTCTCTTTCTTCTTCTTTTTGCCTTTGTCTTGCTTCTTGCGTTTCTTACTGCTAGAATGTTTGCTCTTCTCGGCTTCATCTTCAGTGTCGGGAGGCCAATCTATTTTGACAGGGGAACTGCCCCATACTAATGCATCTCCTGCGGTGCCAATCTTTTCTCGTTCTTCGCGCCGAAAATTCAAAAACTGTGGATCGACCGGATGGCTCGATCTGGGACCAGAAGACGCTACTTGTCTGTCTCGGAAATGCGCAAATTTGTCGTGTTCTGCAACAGCTCTTGGGACAGGAGAAGGACTTCTGTTTTTTCTAGAACCCTTCTCTGGAGTTCTGGAACCGTTTTCTTGACTTTTACTTGAAACCTTGCTCGGTCTGTACCGGTCAGGAGTCAGACTATGCTTTCTACGTTTAGGTGACGCAGAAATGGACCTCGAAGAAGAACGTTTTTTTGATCTGGAAGAATAACCTTTACTTCGTTGGTCGCGATGGCGAGAATGCGAAGAATGCCCTTGCTTTTTCCTGGAGGAATTCGATCTGGATCTTGAACGTGAACGAGCCATTTTATTTACTCCTAAGGTGAAGGTGTTAATACTGATGAATTAAATGGCTTGATTTTACTTACTGATTAACTGAAAGATGAAAAAATACCAATTCAACTTTAACTACAAAGTCATCAACTAGCAAAACAACAGCGATTAGCGAACCCAAGCGGCGTTTGAGGAAACAAAACTCCTGTTGAATTGGGGAGGTTTTGTGCTCGGTACCATTTTGAACTAAAGCCCGGATTCTCCATCAGGCAGTCACGCACCGATATTGTTGTGGTTCACATGAGTTGGAGTGTATTAAAGTTAAATTTTATTTATTTTATCCAAGAGTAATTATGACTAAAAAGAAAACCAGACGACGACAGAATGATCCTAGGGAAGGTTCTAGTTCTTCCGATAGTGACACAGCTATTAAAGGTAATAAAAAAATACATGTTTCTTATACTTCACTCGACTCGAGTTTGTAATAACTTTGGCATGCATGTTTTATAAAGTATTAGAAATGTTGAATTGTAAAAATTAAAATTACAATTTAAATCACGTGTTCTTACGAACCCATGAAGCCTCTTATTGTTTTTGACTAGCCAACGTATAGGGGATTAGGTGATGGGACACCACGTATAAGGATTCATATAGATATACTACGCTAATACAGTAGAACACAAGCTTCTTTTCTAAATTTGTCAGTAATTTCCAAGTCTTCAAGATGCTAAGACGTTTCAGAAGCCTCTCGATAAACTTAGGCACGTTCCTGCTTTGTCGCGTTAATTTCATTCAGTGCGCGAAAATATTTTAAAATACAAAAAACTCTTGTTTGAAACCAATTTACTATTCCTTTTCTCTATAGGTTCTCAAACTTGCACTCATCTTGCCAAAGCCATCAATCTTACGTTACTCCGAAAGAACTTAAAAGAAGTTCATCTCACAGAGTGCGCACAATGTATTGCTGCTTCGCCGCCGAAAGAACTTCTTCCTTCCATTCAAGAATCGATCGCTGATGCTTCTACAACAACAACTACTACTACTACAGCTACGACTACAACTACTACGGATGTCCCACCTGATGAGCCAGAGAATAAGTCCACGAATACAACTACAGATGTCCCACCAAATGAGCCAGAGATGAAGTCCACGAGTGACGAGTCTTTACCTCAGCCGTGTAATTCGCTATGGGTTTGTCTTCAGTGTGGTTATTGTGGCTGTGGAGGCACTTCTGATACATCTCATGCCTTATTGCACTACCGCACACCTCGATCTTCCTCCCATGCCGTCTTTGTCGACACCCAAACTTGGTCAGGCTACTGTTTAGACTGCAACCAAGAAATTGAAGCCTGCATGAGTAGCAGGTTGACTGAATGCTTGCAACTGATTCGCAAAGCAGCAGGAATGGCCAGTTTGAATATAGCCAGCAAACCACAAGCTAAAATCAACATGACTCGTTCAGTTAGCTTGTCTTTATCTGTTGCCAGTTCTGTCAACGGATCAGAGAAGAGAGAAACAGCAGTTATCAATGGTGATGCGGAAAACAAAGCCAAAGATCTAATCGAATCCCTCCCTAGCGTAAAAGTAATTTTAAAATTCTCTGACAGATCAAAAATGAAATCATAATATCAACTTTTTATCAACGTTTTAGGGTTTGTCCAATTTGGGAAATACGTGCTTTTTCAACTCCGTTATGCAAGTCTTGAGCCAAACGCATTTGCTGACGCAGTTACTGGATATCCACTGCCAAGAAGGACAAGTAAAGTTTCGAAAAAAATTAAACATTTTTCTGAAGTATGGCGTTTGTTATAGGTTTTACGGCTACCAGGTGCTGGGAAGAGCAAACAGAGTGGAGATAGTGGCCGAAGTTCGCCTAGTTCTTTAATGAGCTCTTCTGACGAAGCGTTGGACGTCTTGGTAAATTTTAATCAGTTAATGCTTATTTAAGTGATTTTATATCCTTTAGTTTTTTACCCATACTATATAAATTTTAATAATTATTATAGTTTTTTTTCGTATTTGATTCGTATTTGACTTTGTATTTGATTTCGTATTGTATTGCAGCCTCCTTTAGATCTGATCCTGGAAGGTGGTCGGCCATTGTCATTAGCCCTAGCTTCTTTTCTGAAAGAAATGCACTGTCCTGCTGCGAAATATAAAAATTCGACTGTGGTGACGCCCTCTAACTTGTTTTCCCAAATCTCTCGGAAAAATCCCCAATTTCGCGGCTTCGATCAACAAGATTCACACGAATTATTGCGCCATTTATTAGACAATCTTAAGAGCGAAGAAATCCTTGTAAGTTTTACAAATTGTTATAATTAGGAATCTTTTGAATTGATTATTGTAGCGCTATCGCCATGCGTTATTGAAGCATTACAACCTGCCCAAGAATGTTGTAGCTTCTATGGTAGACGCTAAAGTGAAGGCTGAAGTCAAATCGTATGGAAAACAAGCCTCACATACGCTAGTGGATAAGCTTTTTGGAGGCGTATCCCTGAATGCCATTACCTGCACAGTGTGCAACACTACCTACCCTCGCTTGGAGAGTTTCATGGATCTAAGCCTTCCCTTGGCCGATGATAAAGTAAAAAAAATGATTTTTCTTCAGGAAGTCGGGATTTTTTTAACTAAAAAATTGAACTCCTAGCCTCCTCCACCTGGCTCTAGACGCAAACAAGAGGACGGCAATATAGATTGTTTCGGAAGGCCATCGTCTCGTGCGGAGTCGAAGAAGACGAAAAGGGACGCCAAAAAGAAAATCTCCGAGTCGTCAATTGCTGGACAAACTGAAGAGAATTTGTTTGACTGTAAAATCGAAGATAGCGATCGATCGTCAGGCAATTTGAGCGATGCAGACGTGGAGGATAATTTGGAAAGTGAAGATAAGAAGTCGAATAGCGATGTCACTGAAGTAGAAGGCCAACTACAAGGTTTGCACGTAAGTAAAGAGGGAGATGAGCAGAGTGTCAACAGCTCAGGTCATGGATCCCAGGAATCTTCCGAAGAAGAAGACATGAGCAGAGAGAAGTAAGTTGTAAAGCTAACTAAATCTTGGCTAGAAAAAAATTCAAGTTATGAAAATCGTAATTATTTTTTTATTGTCGTGTTTTAGGTTAATGAAAAAGAGTCAGTGGGCAATGGCAGCATTAGAGCCCTTAGTACCCAAGTTAATGGTCCATGGAACAGCAGCTGATACGAGTTTGTACTCCTGTCTGCAGCGTTTCACAGCCCCGGAATTGCTGACTGGTAGCAATAAGTATGGCTGTGAGGAGTGCACTCGCAGAGCTGCTGCTTCTGCTGCGGCCGATGATGCAAAAGAGAAAAAGAAGAAAGCTACGGTTTATAACGTGGCCAGTCTTCGATTGCTCATTCTGGCACCTCCGGCCTTATTAACACTCCATGTTAAACGGTTTATGCAGAGCGGCTTTGACCTTAAAAAGTCCCAGAAACACATAAACTTCCCTACCACCCTCGACCTAGCTTCATTCATATCCATCGCTGCACCAATGGTAATATTATGTTAGTACTCTCACAAATTCATTTGATTTAATTCAGTTAATAATGAAGTTAAATAACTTTAGTGCTTTTATAATTATATGTATAGTTAAAATTCAATTACAGCTTTAGGTAATTAATTAACGTATTTTTATAGTGCCAGGCCAATATCACCCATGGGCAAACAAATGTATTTTATTCATTGTATGGAATAGTGGAACATCGAGGAAGATTGTCTAGTGGTCACTACACAGCTTTCGTCAAAGTAGATCGCAAGCATTTGTATTTCTTTTTCTGAAGGAATTTTTTTTATAGGTGCGACCACTAAGTCAAAATTTGTCGCAGTTTTTGCAAGTAGAGCAGCTAACAAATGCCTCGTTGGACGTCCTTTGCCAACAGTCGTGGTCAAGAAGTGCTTCCACTCCTACCCCGATCAATGATGAACCGGGGAAGAATGATCTTCCTAGCGACGGGGCTGGGAAGTGGTATCATATCAGTGATACTTCAGTTCGCTCTGTGAGCTTAGATACGGTTCTTAAGGCCCAAGCGTATTTACTTTTCTATGAACGAATATGTTGAAAGTACGTGTATATGTGTGTTGATGAAATCATTTGTTGGGGGAATAAAGTGCACTGCGGGACTAAAAGTAAGCCTTATAATTTGACATTGGTACTTGACATTATCAGAGCTAATAGTACTATACTTTCAGCTAAAAGGAACAAGAGTTTGGGACAGAATACAGTCCAGATGAACAAATGATCTCGCAGAAACCACAGAAAAACCGGATAAAGAGTTGCGGGCCATGAGCAGGCTAAGGCTGTACCTTTTAAATACCTATTTGCATGGAAATGAGTGCAAAATTGATCCAAGTATCTTAAACCGAGTCTTTTCGAGTACTGAAATTGTATATTCTTACTCATTTCGCCTTTCTGGGCAAACAGATTCGATCAGCCCTGAAAGGAGAGACAGTCCTGGACCGGCAAAGGTGGCAACAGCGAGTAGCGGAGCTACAACTACGGGGTAATAGTTGGTCAAACCTACATAACCCGCACTAACATCCAAACGAGCTAAACTGTTCGAATAACCCTGAAAATACAATAGTAATGTCCAACAGTTAATTTCGATTTTCAGATAAAGGATTGTTTGTTATTTTACCAGGTAGAAATATGATGCTTTGGCTAGACTCCAATATCCAATGCCTCGTACCATATAATTGTCCGTCAAGAGCTGAAGAACTTGACTGTAATTTTCGATATAGACGTCGAGTAGCGCTACTGGTAAATGCAAATGAGGCTTAAGCAATAATAGGACTAGTAATAGCCAAGTTGAGCTTATCTTGGTTGAACGCATTAAATTAAGCACGAATATACTCGCATACGTGACTTGCGCTTCCCAGAACCCCCTAGCAATGAATAAGTCACTTCAAAGTATTTGATAACGGATTAAATATTTTACGTGGATGAAGGATAAAACCATGGCAGGCATGTTGCAGCAATAGCTCCACGGTATAAATAGCATCCAAATAAGGCGACAATGAGGAGAGATCGCTGGGTTCTATTCCCTCGCTCCCGAATGCGGAAATAAGCGAGTAATAAACCCGTAATGGATGCGAGTGACAATAGCGGTTTATTTTCTCTTAAAAGATCTTCTATGTCAGGTTCCTGGACCCACTTATCGCCCGTTCGTACCCAAGAACGCAGTACTCTCTGTAAAACTAGCGCAGCTATACAGTGAATGATAAACGCTCCATTACGTAATTTGCAGTAATTCCTTAAGCTGATTATCAACGCGATTCCAGCTAAAGTAACCTGGATCCAGTACCAAGCTTGATGTTCTTCTTCCACAAACGAAGATGAAGCTAAGGTCAAACCTTGCCAGAAAGGCCCCGCAACAACCAACCATTCAAGTTTAGTTAATCGCATTTTTGTACCAAAAAATGCAAGGGCGAAGGCCTAAAGCAAAAATTAGACACGTACTACATGCAAGAAAAGTACTACATACCATCCAAACCAATCCTAAACCGAGAAAGAGTAACCGAACGTTTTTCTCGGTGGATTGAGAAGTTAGATCGGATTGAAGGTCTCTCGCCCAACTTAGAAATAACTGCTCTGCTTTGTGAACCAATTCTTCGTTACTGAACGAACCAGATTCCAATATCTGAACGTACAAATTCACGGCTTTATCAAAGTCGTCGTCTTTTTTCCCTAATAAGAGGTCATATTCGAAAGTGTCGTCAAGTTATATTTTAAAAGGAATTACCGGGATGAAGTTGGCCAATTTGGCGCTCATAAACGCCATTCAAGTGTGTACATAAATAGTATAGTCCATAAAGGCGTTCGGAAGAGCTTTTCATCTTCAAAACAGGTTGTAATGGGATTCCTAAGCTATGTCGAGGCAATGGCAAACCCAATAAGAAGCTTAAGGAAGACATAGCATCGATTTGTAGAACTGCAGCAGAATCAAAACTGAAATGGAGGGAATATCATTAAGCTTAAGACTCTAAATAAGACACAACTCGTTTTTTTCCCCGACACCAACTGTATTACGTTTCAAAGTCTAAACTCTACAGTTTTAGCTTCACTGTTCTCAAAGAAATTATTGCCTCATTGAACAATAATATTACATGGGTGCCCGCAGAGACAAGAAACGCTTGTGTCTTATCACGTAATTCTACCCCAGTACCATTGAGTCCGTTGGGGAAGAAGGAAAATCAAGGGGATAGTAGTTTCAGGCAAGCTACTGCCCCCATGGCTTCCGTCGTGACTCATTCCATGGTCTCCACACACGAAAATCGCGCTTCGCCTCTTCTCGTGTTTCACGATTAAACGCTCGTGCAGTTTTTCAATAACTTGGTCCATTTCTTGCAGTTTGGGAGGTACTAGCGAACTCATAGGTCCGCTAAGGTGTCCAATGTGATCTAATCCGAGATAATGGAGAATCATAATACTCCAATCGTTTTTTTCTAACTCGACGTTTAGTTGGCGAGTAACTTTGTGGTCAACTTCGGTGTAGTCCTGTACGAAGAACGAAGGTACGCCTTCACTTCGAGTAAATGTACTTGGAAAGAGTTTAGTCCATGTTTCATCGCCAAAAAAGGTTAAATTGTGATGAAAGGCTTTGGACTGTTGGAGAAGGTTGTCCTCTTGCAGTGCATTATCGCCGTTGGCCAAGTTAAGAAAAATGTCACCAAAACCGGGAACACTTCCTGTGGTCAACGCCTTGAATACAGACAATCAGTTTAATGAACAGGATGTAGACAATTCTCATTTCTACTTTAATCCGTGGTAGGGTAACTGTGGGAGTGTGAGCCTGTGCTGGAAGAGCGCAAGCTCTTCCTTCTTCTAGTAAGTTCTGAAGATATGGCATCATGGCTGGTTTTCTTTCTAGAAAGTCGGCTCCTAGAGCATCTACAACCACCCAAACCAAGTTATCTACGATAGGAGCGTATAACAACGTGGAATTTAACCTAAAAATAAAATAACATCAGATTAATTGGAAATTATTCAAGAAAACGTACTGAAAACCAGCGATAGAATTTGGCAAATCAGCCCAACTTGATTGCACGGTATCTTTTACGGACCACGGTACAAAGCCAAAAAGAAAGCAGCAAATACCGAGCAGTTGCAATAATATATATCTAGAAAATCACAATAATTTTGTTATTAACGTACATAAAAATGAAAATAAAAATACTTAATGTCTTGAATAGATAATGAGTTTATGACTACCTGGTCGAGAATCCCTTTCTGTAAGGACGCTTCTGTGTTGTTTCACTCTCCATTTGGACGTAGGCTATAGCCCTGACCCTTTTGAAAGCAGCAAACGCATAAAAGCGGATTCAGTCATGTTAGAGGAGACCCCTATTGGAATTTTAAACAACTGAGTAAAAACCCGCGGCAGTCATGCACTAACGAACTTATAAACCGTTGCCTTTAACTTATAAGCCTTTGCAAAGTGACCGAATTTGCTTTCATTTCACCACCACTCCACCATTACCCTTAATAATTCCAAGTCCAACAGTGTCACCAGCAACTTCATCCATATCTCTCCCAATAACAACGCTTCCATTTGTACCCGGAACCAGTACTAGAGCTCAAAGTGCTGGCACAGCACGAGCCCCGCGATCGCAACCATCACGAGTAGTAAGTCCCCCAGGAGTTAAATATTACACTGCGGCATGTTCTTAAAGTCGATTAAATTTAAGGTTGTTGGGTTGAAACAGTGCTGCAGATAGTGCTGTCGATGGCTCGAGTTGATGAGTAAAATTGAGTACTCAAGAAAAAGATTATGAAGACGACGTAAAACGGAGTGAAGGACATCTGTATTGATGACAAAAGAAGTAATTATGTTCAATCCCAGATTTCATCAGGTGTAGGATCTCGGTCTGGGATTATTAATCGCCCGAACTCTATAACTGGGGTCTTAGGACTTGGGTTTCTACTATTTTCGGGGATCAAATAAGGGAGATTTTGAAATGTTGGGGTTTAACTTTTTAGAATTAAGGGATTACAAATGGTTTGGGCCTGTAGAGGGCCACATAACGGAAGCGGCAGAAGAAGTTATTGCGTGGTTGAAGGCGTCTGTGTGGTGAATATGATGTAGTTTGGTAAAAGGGGTATAAATGTATCTTGTAGGTTGGGGTGTTTGGTACGGCACTCTTCTAGGTGCCCTATTGTGTCTATGGTGTTTACGTTGGTCTCACGGTAAGGGCAGACAAAAAGGTCTTGCCGTGTCGTTTCATCAATTGGGATAGGGTGAATATTTAACTCCTGCGTAGTTTCGTGTGGGTACATGAGTTCATGTTGGTCGTGGGTCTTCTCCTTTTCTTTGTCTAGGGGGATGTATGCCCGGCTGCCTAGATCGTTAGGCAGGCAGAAGTAATCGAACCTCGGCATCTCACCCTCCGGGAGCTCCTGAGGTTCGAAACCTTCCAAGTAAATGGTAATTTTTTCATACGGGAGACCCCAGAAATCGTTGGAATTTGGCGGTGGGTGAATGTCCGGGTGATCGGATCCAAGGCTTTGCACACTCTCGTAATGCATGAGAGCGTTGGCAAAAAGGCAGGCGTCCACAACGTGGTGCATGAACTGATTGGTAGGTATGTGATGGTGGGCTGGATCGTATTTGCAAATGTGTAGGCCTGTCTCGCCGAAGGATTCCACATGGGACCTGCGACACTCAGTGAGATGTTCCGCCGCGTCTACTTTCAGAAAAGTTGCCACAGGTGTATGGGCAAACATAGAAGGTGTGTGTTTTCTTCTATATTCTAGGGTAGGACAATATTTTGTAAGAAATGTAGCCTTTTTGTTTAACTACAAAACCATGCTCTGTTAAGTCTGTTGTTCTCAAGACGCTTTTGGAGAGAAGAACATAAGTGTATTTCGCCGTGAGGCGAAGAGTTGACCGATCTCTTAGACTTACTGATCTTCGAACACCTGAGGGGGACTTATTACTCGTGATGGTTGTGATGGCGCGGGTAGGCGTGGGAGGTTGGTGGGTTTCGGAGGATATGGGTTCGAGAGGACGCTGCTACCAGTGTGATAGTCAGTTTAACTTATGTATTTAAGTCCACTATCAACTGGGACTGGTACAGATAAAAGGTATGAAATGGAGAAGTTCGGTGTGGCGGAATTTTGGGAATCGGTGGTCGGTGGGACTGGGGCTGTTGTCGGTTAGCGTGTCGGGCTGGCGGCTCGTGTCTTCGGGTGTACTGGCTGTGGTTTTGGCTTCGACGGGTCGGGCTTCGGGTAGGCTTCTGACATTTACTGGTCTCGATATACGGTAGTGGACACTCGGGGTTAAAACTAGAGATTTGACTGAGGATTTTCTCGGGTTGGAGTTTTTGGGAATTTGTGGAGGGTGTAATAAGAACCGAGGGTGAACTGGCGAAGAACTGGGGAAGGACTGGCCCCTACTGACGCTCGGTGGGCCGCTTTTATAGGCCGGTTGGACATCGGAATCTGGGTGCGCCTCGTTCGCGTCTACCCTTTGTGGCCTCGATTGGTAACCCGTTTTTGTACTAGGTCGGCCTTGGTGGGGCGCTTGTGGAGTTTACCCCCACATGCTAAACAGTAACCCAGGAACCTGCCCATTATAGCGGGTTTCTTGCACGTTTCGTACCTCAATCGCGGTTAATGGCATGCGAACCACTCGTGGGGTGCTGACAAAAAGCTGAACTAACAGTTTCTTTTTCATGTCACAATAAACCAATCACACACCAAGCCACCTAACCCTCTGCAAAATGCATCATACAGAGTCATACAATATGAATCCCACGCATACTGTCCATTCGCGAGTTAGTTTTTAGCATGTGGGGGGTAAACACCACAAGCGCCCTTGGTTGCGTCCTTGGGTGGGCATCGTAGGCCTAGCTTGCTTTGGGATACTGATAACCTATGAGTACCCTGGACTACGTATATAGACATTCACGAGGGTTCTGACCTCGGCATGAGGGTGAGAGATGTCTTTACGTTGTCCTTTTGGTGTTAG
>JAGJRP010001212.1:0-19109 GCA_022832235.1 Lepidurus couesii
TTAATGCTTCAAAGCTTCATTTTAACAATTCTTTGCAACTCTTCGTGAACCATAAATGCCAAATGGCAAGATTATTCGAAATCCACTACAATTGTTCACTTTACAAAACGAATTTCCGATACACATACACATACTGTTGTGTTTTTCGTGGTTGAAAAATTGCCTTATCGAAGGTGTTCCCGGCCTCCAATTTCCCAAATCATTACTTTTTCTCTACAACATGTTTCTTTTAACGTACGATTTAATTACATATAATTAACCTATAATGTTCTAATATTATTTGTATTACTTCGATTTATTTCTGAAATTATACTGCAAATCCAAAGAATTCTCTTATACTGTATAAGGTATGGTGTGGACGTACGGCGCGTATCCACGGTGGGACAGCAACAATGAAAGTTCCTTGTGGTTTTGTCCCCGCCCAGCGTACAATCTTGCCTTAGCTGTGGTCTCCGCAGCGTCTTTAGCCTCTTTAACTGCACTGGTTTGGATGGCTTCTCATTGCTGCAAACGTTGGACGTCTAAGTAGTTTTCAACCATTGCTCCTTATTTCAATATTCCAAAAGCACGTGTAAACTTTCTGTCCATGGATTGACAGAAAGACAAAAAAACGTACTTTTTCGCAAAAAGCAAGCGCACTACTTTTTTTCATAAGGAGAATATGTATTACATGTAAAGCGGGGAAAATTGGCACAATATGACTGGATCCATGTCTTTTTTGTAATTTATTACGTCACCTGAGGACTAGAAGACAGTAAAAACGAAAAATTCGAACGACAATCTTAAACAAGGCAAACAGGTACAACAACTGTACATGGTTACCGTGTCCAAGTTACGATTTGAATATAATCTCACATTTTTCACAACAAGGGTTAGTATTAATGTAAAATGCCCCACTTATCTTGCAAGTTTCCAACCTCAGCTTTCATTTTTTAACTTATAGAGTGTCCTTACTCTTAGTCAGAATTTTCCAAATTGTCTTCAA
Organism: Lepidurus couesii; assembly: GCA_022832235.1. Lineage (NCBI taxonomy): Eukaryota > Metazoa > Arthropoda > Branchiopoda > Notostraca > Triopsidae > Lepidurus > Lepidurus couesii. The sequence continues at coordinate 986 of JAGJRP010001212.1, forward strand.
AAGCTTCTAAAACCGACGGAGGTAAGGATGGACGATGTTCAGCCCAACGAGCTTGTAAATTGGCCCATTTGACACAGTTTTGGCTTACAGCTTCTTCTAAACTCCCAGCTTCTGGAAATAACTTGCTCAACAATCTAACAAATTAAATACAAAAATCCATCAATGGACAAAAAGAAAAGCTTTGTGCCTTTTTTTTTTTTTTTTACTTATAAACGGGTAAAGCCACGGATTCGATAAAGTGGATTTGAAGGTCAGGAATACAAGCTTTTTCGCGATCCATCATTTCGGCTGGTCGAGACCCCATTTCTTTTTCCAAGTCACCCTGGCAGAAGAACTCTTTGTAGACCAGAGAAGCCGCTAATTTGGACCCCGCCCAATTTTTTGTCTGATCAGATAAATCAGCACACGTCATAATTAAGCAGAGCAGGAGCCGTCGATGAGCTGGATTGTTTGCATCGTAACCAGTCTCGGACAACGCTTCTAAATCAGGCAGCAAACGAAAATGATGTGCCAAATCTGTCGCTAAAAAATACGCATACAATTTTTTTGAGATATAATTGACCAGATTTTAAAATTCGATATTTTTACCAAGGATTATATCTTGTACGAGATCCAAACATTTAGTATAATCCTCAGAAGACATGTTTTCAAAAATGTTGCACCCTTCCGTATTCAAAATACACATGGTTTGAGCGAAGTGGTGACGCTGTGAAAAAATAATTATATCGTGCGAATTGTAACCGCGTGTTAAGGAAATGGATATCACATACCTCCATTACAGACCCTTCAGAGCTATATAACGCAGCTAAAACCGAATTGGAAGCTAATTGGAAGCTGTTAGTAGTGCCCCGATGGTCGACGTCATGGCATAAGCATGCTACGAGCAAAGACAAAGCTTCTACGTCACTGAAAAGATCAAAAATAAAAAATAAAACTTAAATATACAAATACGAGTTAAAGGTCATTGAAATTACTTGAGGTACTGTTTTTCTAGTAACTTGAGTTGAGTGATAGCCAGAAACCCGAAATGGAGTACCGAAAAGGCGTGCATCCAGTTATGATATGGTGGATCACGATAGGCCCGCTTGACTAGCAACAAAAAACGTGCTAACGCCTCTCGGGGAACGTTGCATCGTTCGAGTAACCCTGTGCGATGAAGTAATGCCAAGGCCAAAGGCAGTGTGTCGTTTTCAAGTAAAAATCGAGGACTAAAATGCCAATTTTCTAGATCTGCGTCCAAAATGCGAGTTCCACTTTCGAATTTATCCAGTTCCGCCACGAGTTTGTGCGCATCTTCCGGCCCCACTTTCATGTGATACATCATCAATTCATTAGCTAACCGCGAGCGATGCTGGGCATCCTTGACGCGACGGTACATGAGGCTGTGCGTAAGAGACAGACCACAGAATAACGCAAAAGAAGTAGCGATAGCTTCGTCAGCCACACTGAAGCAAAGACCGGCTTCGGGATGTTTATTGCATAATTCCGCCACGCCCAAAACCGACTGGCTGCTTCCTTCCAGAATGGGGAAGCATAAAATATTCCTAAGAATTTACATAAAATACATGAAAATCAGTTGTTTATCCATGGGAATCCACTTAGGAAATTAAACCTTGTCTTAAAGCCAGTCGTTCGATCGACATCTGGATAAAATAAGGGATTTGCGTACGCATCTGGAATGTTTAACAGCTGGCCGGTTACAGCCACTCGACCTGCAATACCTTGGCCAATAGGGATTTTTACTTCACGTGGTTCCTACAACCCATTCATTTTTTTAAATCTTTGGAGAATAAAAAACGAGTTCAATGTTTACGTTATGATCAGGATCCTCGGGGCCCAAACGCCCATCATCAAAGACTTTGGCAATTAAGTAGCGTCTCTGTGAATCCAGTAAAAAAAGCGAACAACGTTCTGCGCATGTCAATTGACGGGCTTCGCTCATAATCTCTCTTAATAAGCATCCTACATCATCTGACAGAGCAAGAAACAGGTTAGTATTTGAGTTATAAATTGACGAGTAATAAAATAGATTAGTGCAATACCCAAATGGGAAAATAAGTTCCTGGCTACAGATAACATTGACTGGCATTGAGTTCGGAGTCGTCGTTCGGCCTCCAGGTTCACACTGTTAAGTACTAGGCCAAGGGCATACCTAAATAAAACAAAAATGAGTTTAAATAAGGTTTGCATCGTTGCATATTTCGGGTTAAAGTTTGTACTTGAAACACTGATGAACAGTAGTTGAGTCTTGTTCAGTAAAAGGTCCACCTTCTTTGTTTACGAGACAAACAAGGAGACCTACTTGAAGGCCAGCGAGGAATACAGGTACAAACAAATAATTGGTAGTCGTGAGGTTAAGTAAACGGCGAACACATGACAAAAACGTAGACTTGGCTTGGTTGCTCTCTTCTTTGGTCAACAGCGAGTAATCTTGAACCTACAGTACATCAAAGTGTAAGTTATATGCATGGAAAAATTGGATAACTTACGGGTAAATTGACTATTGTAGGAAGAATTTCCTGACCGCAAACCAGAACTTGATAATGATTTGGCATATCAGACGAAGGAAATGCTAGGAAAACCGAATTGGCTCCTGTTTGAGTCGTGAGCTATATAAGGTTCAATGCCAGGATTAAACATTTGAAATAAAAATTTTTAAGAAAGTACTTACGTATGCATTGACAGCAGATTGAGTAGAGGGATTATCTAGCTCTTGTAAGCTTTCAAGCAAGTTTAGCAGTGCCACGGGTAACTTATTATTGCTGTTGCATTTTGGCGGATCTTCAAGCTCCGCCAGGTCGTCCATGTTTTGCTAGCTCTTGACCAGCTAACGCTAAGTGCGGTGAGAGTTCCTTACTTTATTTTAAATTTGCTTCATTTTATTTAGAGATAATCTACTTCCAAAATTTAAAATACACCGTTCAGATGCACCTCGCCCTAAAATTTGTTTATATTGACATTAGGTTTTGCTATCTGTACCTTTTGACTTGATAAAGGGGGAGGTAACGAGGATCCTAATGGAATATAATATTCCAATAACTATATACGCCATCTACTAGTAAAGAAGTTAACAAAAGCTAATCCAGTTGGTTCGATCAGGATATATTAGTCTTACATGGGAATAAGGTTAGAAGGAAAAAAAAAATACTATAATACACAAAAATACTGATTGAAAATTAAACAGTTAGCTAGATAGTCTTCCTGTATATTATTGTATAAGGATCATCCGAAAATTTATATATGCATAGATGGCGCTACGATAGTTTCACGCTGAAACCAGTCATCCCATTTGCTTTCCTTTTCTCGTGTAACAATCTCCCCTTCACCATGCGGTAAAGCACGCGGACCCGGGAACAACAATAGAAACAAAAACAGTCAAGAATCAATTATGTAAAATACTAGAAACCGATCAACTTCATATTTAGTAATATATACCCACCATTCGAGTCATACGTATAGTAATTCCGCTACTGCCTTTTTTGAAAAAGAATGTAACCTATTTTTTTAGCACTTGAATGCCAGTTTGCTGATTTCAGCTAGGAAAATAATGGAGCCTTTGATTTCTGTGCGAATTGTAAATGCAGACTACTACTACTCTGGCCCCGTTTCTGGCTTGGATATAGCTTACTCATCTTTCAGGGCATCGGAAGTCAAAAGAGTGCCTGTCATACGAATATTTGGTTCTACTCTCTATGGTAAAAACAATATATCTCCGCTATTTTATTGTGTAACCAATTATTTTACTATTACCCTCAAGGTCAAAAAACATGCTTACACCTGCACGGAATATTCCCTTATTTGTACATTCCTTACGATGGCTCCATGCCCAGTGATCAAATGCGATTTGTATTGGCCAAGGAATTGGACAAAGCTTTAAACGTAGTTTTGGGCACCGTGCGCTCAAATTCCCAACATGTTTACGAAATCGTCTTGGTCTCTGGCTAGTAAGTTTTTTTTGTCATTCTATTTAATTTAACCTTTTTTCTAATTAGTCCTATGTACGGGTACCACAAATCTGAGCATCAGTACTTCAAAGTTTACTTTTACAATCCTTTAATTTTGAAAAAAGCAGCCGAGCTTTTATTGGTAAATAAGTATAAATTGAGCGTTAAATAAAGATATACATGTTCTTTGATATATAGAATGGAGCAGTGATGAACAAAGTCTTTCAACCGCACGAATCCCATATTCCCTATGTCCTTCAGTTTTTGATGGATTATAATCTGCAAGGCATGAATTTCATCCATCTCAAGTCTTTTCGATTCCGTTCAAATTTCGCTTCGCCAATAGGTAACCTTTAATTTCTGTCATGGAATGTGACAACTAAAAGGATCGGTTACTAAACAGGCTTACATTTTGCAGGTGATTCTTTCAATAATGATGGTGACAGAAACCCCAAAATATGGACCGCCTCCAACATCCCTGCCAGCATGGTGCTTCCTTCTTATATCGAAGCCAAGAGTTGTTGTCTGCTAGAAATTGATGCAGTAGCTGGCGATATTCTCAACCGCTATGAAATTGAAGGTAAATTAATCTAAGTTTTAGCTTGTTTTCAGTTAAATTTTAGTTATTTAACTATGTTTTCAGTTCATTTCAGCTATTTATCTTAGTTTACGTAAATTGTAGTGCAGATTTTTCATGTATTTTTTTACATTTACTTTTGGAGAAGGAGTGCTGATGAATCCAGGCTTAGCGTCCATTTGGGAAGATGAAATTCAACGGAGAAGGCAAAAAGGCTTGGTAGAACCTTTAGGACCTCCTCTTTCTCAAGATAGGTTCAATGTTCAATCCACAGACAGCGAGCTTTTCTATTTACGTCAACTGAAAGCGCGTTTGTCCGACTTGGCACCCGTAGGCATTTTTTAAAGAAGTTTTATCAGTGATATCTATAATATCTATATTATAGATATTATTCGTTAATTTGTAATAATTTGTGAATTTTTGTAGACTGATTTGTCTGTTACGGTTGCGGATGTAAATTCCCAGTTGGATTCGACATTAGCCGTCGAAACGCCAGACGATGCATCTATTTTGCCTGCTTCGTATACGCTCATGGCTACAGAAACGGACTCGTTAGATAAGTCAGCTAGGAAACGACTTGAGCTCTCGCAAGTACCGTCGAGTCTGGCCAGTACCATAAGTTGTATGTTTCTATCGCAAACTTTTTATTTTCTGTAATTATTTGACCATTAATCATGTTTTGATTTGATTAACTTATAGTTTTTACGAACCTGCTTTTATTTCTTATTTAAATTTCTTATCTAGTTTTTCTTTATTTTCATATTTTCAGTTTCTGGCATTGCATTTGCACCAATTTCTCTAATGGTTAGCACTTTTACACTTTTGTAAGTCTTTTATTTGCCTTTTTATTTCTAGTTAACGAAGAAGACCAAGAGTTGGCAGCAATTTTAGAAGCCTTAGCTGCCAACCAAGAAGACGAAACCACCCTTATGGACACCTCTAGTACCCCAACCCAACGTAGCGCTCAAGGCGGCCCTGTAATACCCCATTCAGATAGCGAAGAAAGTGACGGCGAGCGACAAACCTTAGAAATGACCCAAACTCATTGGGCGACCGAGGAAGGCAATGAAATTGAGCCTGAAGAGGATCCAAGCTCCATAAGTGCCGTTCCTTCTCCCCAACCCAACAGTGATTCCTTCTTTTCGTCTAATGCTGATGCTCATTCAGATGCTGTGAGCATCGCGAGTTGCTCTTCATCAGATCTAAACTTCAACTGGCCAAACCTAGATGGCGCTTTTGATACTTCGTCTTCAGATGAAGAGCAAGGGAGAAAGAAAGTCGTGAAAAAAGAAAATAAAGAAGAAGCCGGAGCTGCCAATTGGAGCCCAGTCAAGCTTACAAAGCTGAAAAAAACATCTCCCACGAAAAAACGGTTTACACCGTTGGAAGTTACGTTTCAACCATCAAGAAAACGCTCGAAAACAAAACTTGAGCTACCAGAGCAAGTTTTGCCTATAATTGCTGCCTCTCCAGACGAAAGTTCATATGACCGAGACATGTTAACCCGTTTGGGGACCCAAGAATGCTCTAAATTAACCATTTCGACATCTTTGACCCAATCTAATCTCGGAAATCTACCCAATACTGATCCTTTGGTTCCTAACCAGCTTCCTGCGATAGAAGAACGAAGAAGGAAGGAAGTTGTGGGACAGGAGTCAGTACAATTTACAGCCACTTCGATAGATCTTGAACCTCATCAGACTGCCAGTCCTACAGAATGTAGACCAGTACGAGTATTACTGCGACCATTGATAGAAGAAATGGTCCAATTTGAGGGGAAAACTGGTCGGAAGCTTTCCTATAGGCTAGAACCATCCATCGATCATAGAAACTGTACTCTGAGTCGCTTTTTGTCCATTAATTTACCTCCGTTGAGTCCAAAAGTTAGCCAATACTCTCATACCTATAATCGCAGTCAATCTTCGCCTGCTATTGTATTGAACTCGCCTAATTGTACTACCAGAGAAGCGGTCTTGACTCAAAACTCAAATCTAGTGGGAGATATATCGGATTTAAACGTAATTTCTGCAGAAATTACCAGTAATCGTTACTTGCAGTACGCTGATTTACCACCTAGTACTGACAAAATCATAGCTACGTTAGAAACGTACGGTTTGCCTAGCGTTTTACCCGTTCAAGCGTTTTGGGGAGACCCAAACGACGAACCTAAGTCGGCCAGTACTCGATCCAGTATTACAAGCTTGAGAACGGAGATCCTGCCCTCTTTCCAAACGACTTTTCTCGATGAAGGCTTGGAAGCTCTCAGGAAACGTTCCTCAGCTTTCCCGTGGGGTCTTCTGAGCGATTCCTTAGCTCAAGATATGGAGCAATTTGTTGTCCAGTCGCCGGTACTCCCGGTTGTCATAACGCCGCTACTAAGGCCACCTAGTTACGAACGCATTCAAGACAGCTTAAAGCCTAAAACTTGTGATACTGAATCGATTCCAACGAAACAAATTCCGAAGAACGTTCAGAAATCGTCTCCGTATCCGACTAAACCGCCATTTGATCATAGTACGCCCTTACCGGGCATTTCTCAGCGAAGGCGCAGCAGTATATTGGGTTTGTCCAGTACGGAAATGATTGCTATCCCTAGTATTGCCAAGTCCCCAGTTTCGGGCAGCTCCGGTGTGAGTAAGCGGCGAAGAATTTCTGTTGAGAAAAAGAATACATTGTCGTCTGGGTCATCGACTGGGAGCAAATCCGATAGAGAAAGTACTGGCAGTCCGTTGGTCACTGCAGGTTTACTGCGAACTCCACGGCAAAGGCGACAAACATTATTCGCCTCCTCGCAATTAGAAGGACCGTCGTTGAACAATACTTTCGGCTTTAAAGTCACGTTGCAGAACTTTCAAGATGCCAAAGCCGTTCATGATGTAAGTCCTTTATGTTTATTTATTCTTTGTTTTATTTATACGAAAAATAACCCTAGCAATAAAGATAAAAGGCAGTCACGATTTGTCTTTGTGTGCGTTGTGAACAATTTCTTTTGAAGAATAAGCTTTTGTTTACTTTAGGTTTTCAGTAATAATAGAGTTAGGAGTTACGGAGTTTTATCCAGTTTGAAGCCTCGCCTACTTTTCCATTCAAAATAGGAAGGCAACTAAGTTTCAAATTCGTCTCGAAAAACGTAAAACAATGTATATTCTCAAGAAGTAGAGGTTTTAAAATCCAGTGTAGACAATTTTCTTTGTTGTTGTGGGGTGGAAGGATTTGGATACATTGGGGGAAAATACACAAAAAGGAGGTGGGGCTTGTAGTCCAACAGTGCCACTGAAGGTTAAGTAGCGTAGCTTTCAAGCGGAAGTTGTTGAAGGAGACCCGTAATCTGAAACCATTAACCGTTTTAAACAAAGTTTTCTAAAAGGACCCCACGTCTTGTGTTTTTGTTTAGCATCAGCATTTGACGGTCATGAACTTGGAATTGCATGTTAGCACGCGTGAAAATCTGAGACCTGACCCCGAATTTGATAGCATAGAAGCCATCTTTTATTCCATTACCAACGACGTGGAAATGCATTCCGGAACTCCTAGACAATACTCAGGTAATACACATTCTACAAGGTACCTTTTACCAATCTTTAACGCTTTTTTTTGCATTGAAAGGTAAATTGGTACTCTGTGATGTGAACTCTTGTATTAAATTGCCTTTCTCAAGAAAAAAAAAAGTATCCTTCCGTTATATTAGACTTCACGCTTTTTGATATACAATACTTGAAAAATAAAGAAAGGTCACGGTTTTCTGTCATTTTACTAATCCGTCTGGGAAATGTACGAGATTTTTTATTTATTTTTTTGCTGCCATGAAAAGCTTGTTAGGCCATGTAGGCATACGTTCAACAAAATCGGAACACGGTTTCCCGATAACTTTATTTTTTGCTTACATATAACTTGTGCCATACATTTTCTATTTTAATTGCGACGTGCAATTTGGCTTTACCAAAATTTTGTAATGAAACAAGTTAACTTAATTTAGTTACGTACACTTTGTAATTTGACAAATCGTAGTTTTCTTATTTTGACTTTATAATAAAAAAATTTTTTACTTATGTTTATTTTTTGGGGTTCTTGGTTTAGGGGTGATCTTGGTGGACGTGGAAGGATTGGTTTCTCACAAGGACCTCTTGCGACGGTCAGCTCTTCACGACTTGAACGTGAAATGTGTGGAAAATGAATCAACGTTACTGCGCGCCGTGATCGACTTGGTGAAGCTCTGGGATCCTGATATTTTGCTGGGCTACGAGATCGAGATGCATTCATGGGGCTATTTACTGCAGCGTGGGACTCAATTGGGACTCAATCTGAGAGCCGAGTTAGGCCGACTGCCCGAAACGGCCCTATTGGAACGAGACCAGCAGGACGAAGCTGGCGATCACAGGAACGAAGCCTTGGGCTACTTCGTGGAAAAAAACTCGGCCCTGGTACTCGTGGGACGCATCGTTCTCAACTTGTGGCGTTTATTGCGCCCTGAATTGGCCCTCACTAGCTACACTTTCGAAAATATGGCCTACCATATCCTCCACCAACGCATTCCAGACTTTTCCTATCAAGCTCTTACCGAGTGGTGGAGTCCTAACCTGCACAAGCACCGGTACTGCCTTTGGTTTGAAATCAGTCCTTTTTTAAAGGGATGAAGTCGAATAGGAACTTAAAAAAAAATCTTTTTATAAACAGCAAAATTATGGAGTTAAGCAGTAAATTTAATGTCAAACTTCATTTCCAAATTTATAATTAAAATCCAGAGTTATTACATTAGTACTTTGAAGCCTTCTATTGCAATGGATATAGTTTTTTTCTACCGTTTTTTTAGAATCTATGGTAACTTTATCTTTCGTCAGACAAAAAGATGAAGCTCCCAGCTATATGGTAAAATTGCATATTTTGTGCAAAAATATTAACAGTGACCGACGATATAAAAAGGCGGTTATAAAACATTTCACAGCAATTAATGTAATCATTTAATTCGTATAAAAACTTTGTATAATTTATGCTTTCATATTTCTGAGGAGTTTTCACTGAAAACCCTTCTTGAAGCAAATACTTACATTTTTCAATTGCTTTTTGTATCACTATCTTACTTCAATTGGATGTGTAATTTACAATGCGAAAATTCTACACCCTTTTTAATGTCCATTATTATGAAACATAATAGAGTATTGGATAAACCAAACCTACACTGCTATATAACATGTCACTTAAAAAAAGCGCCTTTTTATCCGATCTTATTTGCATTTTAGGTGGCGAGTGGTGGAGCATTACATGGCTCGAGTTCAAGGCTCAGTCAAGATTGTGGAGCAGTTAGACTTGATTGGACGTACTAGCGAATTAGCTCGGCTATTTGGTATTCAGTTTTATGAAGTTCTAACTCGCGGCTCGCAGGTAAAGAGATTTTCGTGCTCAAGTTACCCTTAACTTCTTATTCTGAACTCAGTGGCGCGTGGAATCCATGATGCTACGATTAGCCAAACCCCTCAACTTCATCCCAGTTTCGCCCAGTGTTCAACAACGAGCCAAGATGAAAGCCCCTGAATTCCTGCCTTTAATTATGGAACCCGAGTCGAAATTCTACACTGATCCCGTCTTGGTCCTAGATTTCCAATCACTATACCCGTCCATGATTATCGCGTACAATTACTGTTTCTCGACCTGTCTAGGACGCACATCGTTGCTCGGAAAGCAAGTTTATTATTGTTCTTGTTTCCTTTATTTCTCGTTAGTTTTTTGGTTCATTTTCTATAATGGAAATAGACTTCAAAATTAAAGATTATACTTCTCATTAAATAAAAATTGATAGAGCGACGCCGTTTGCGTTTGGCTGTACGGAGTTGTTGGTTCCTCCTGAAGTTATCGCTGCATTGCAGAACCAGGTCAATATTTCCCCAGCAGGAGCAGTTTTTGTGAAATCGTCTGTCCGTAGAGGTATTTTGCCTCGTATGTTGGAAGAAATCCTGGATACTCGACTGATGGTAAGAAGTTTTATTAAGGAAATCGAACATGTTAACTTTATTTCAACGTAGTTTTTTCATACAAAATGTAACTTTTTTTTCCCCATTTTAGACATGTTCGTTCTTACTTTGCTATTTTTTTTTTTTAGGTAAAGCAATCCATGAAAATGTACAAGGAAGATAAATTGCTTCAACGTGTGTTGGATGCGAGACAGTTAGGGCTCAAGTTAATTGCCAATGTGACGTATGGCTATACATCTGCCAACTTTTCCGGACGTATGCCCTGCGTGGAGGTAATTATCCTTGTTTTTTTCGAGGAATCTTCGACATGAATGAAAAATAGTACACTTGAGCTGAGACTTAGTTTAAAAAGACTTGAAAGAAATTTTTATTAAATTAAAAGAAAAAAAGTTATTACACGAAAAGGCTCCCTATACCTTAGCTCGGTATACGGGAGGTTAGCTCGGTATATAGGAGGTTAGCGTGTGGAAACACGGAACAACTTTTTGAGAAAACCAGTACATTTCATGAAAAAATTCTTTGACAGTAAACTTGAGCTTGCTAACAAGTAGTGCACAACCAATGTTATTTTTTTAGTGGTAATAAACTAGCAATATGCAAATGAAGTTTGCACCTATGAGAAATACGTTCTTTTGGTTGTGTACTATAGCTGCTAACGAAAGAAAACTTTTGCTTTAGATTGCTTTCAAATCGGACAAGCCGTTTTTCGAGAAATCTTATTGTTTCGAAGTTTCGACAACTTGATTTGTGATATTGTGCTGCTAAAGCAAATTGTGGTGAAGAATTGTACTTTTCAGAATCAAAACAAGCGTTGAAACTTTGCCGGCAATTAGCTACCTATTTATTTGTTTACTTTCTAACGCAAGGCTTCGGCAAAACAATAACAAACATCAGTGCCATCTGTGATTGTTTCGCATCAATAAGCTAAAGTATACGGGAGCCTTAAAAAATGTATTAATTTTTAAAATTAAATGAAAAGATTTCTTTATTAAATTAAAACCGTGCAATCGAATCGAATTACAGTTATTGCAGTACAGTAATTTTCCTTGATTCTCTTCCATTTTCTTCCTTTCTACCACTCAGCTATCAGTAGGAAAAAATAACAGTTGAGCCAGTCTGGACTGCCAGATTTGAATAAGTTTTAACTAGTTTTAAGTGTCCGTTATTTGTTTGACAAGTGAATGCCATAAAATTAAATTTGGATCCTAAAACTTTCTTGTGGTTAAAAAGATCGCAGACAGTGTAGTGAGCAAAGGGCGTGAGACGTTGGAACGCGCCATCAAATTAGTGGAAAGTAGTCCTCAGTGGGGTGCGCGGGTTATTTACGGAGACACCGATTCCATGTTTGTCTTGGTATCGGGCAAAAGTCGAGCGGAAGCGTTTACCATCGGCGCCGAGATTGCTGAGGCCGTCACGAAAACCAATCCCAAGCCTGTTAAGCTGAAATTCGAGAAAGTTTACCAGCCGTGCATTCTACAAGTAAATATACTTTTCATTTCCTTTTTAACAAAAGGTGAATTGCGGCACCACGAAACATGACTTATTTTAAAACTGCTTTTAAACTGTTTGCCTTTCTTTCGCCGTCCTAAAGAGTGATTCATCAGAAACGATGCGGATTAAGCGACACCTTATGTATTTTTCTTCCTAACAAAATTATCCTTCATTGTCCAGTTTTCCCCACCAGCTACAAAAGAACACGATATGACGCAACCCAAGTTAATTGACAGTTTGTGCACGTTTTTTGTGTCTTCCCGTAAAGATGATTAGATCGCTTAAAAAAAAAACGGAAAAAGTGAATGAAAAAATTACGCGTCGACTGACAAATTTTTTTGGACAACTTGAGAGTATTGGGTGTCGCAAAACTTCTATTTTTTTTTTTTTTTTTTTGCTTTTTCTGAAACTCCACCCTTGAATGTTGTATTTTCAGACCAAGAAACGTTACGTGGGATACTCGTATGAGAGTCCTGATCAGAAAGAGCCCTTATATGATGCCAAAGGTATCGAAACTGTCCGTCGCGATGGTTGTCCAGCAGTAGTCAAGGTAAAATACTAGAATAAATCAAAATAATATATAATTTCTTGTTAATTCTTTACGGATTTTGAATTTCTATTTGAAAAGATATTAGAAAAGTCGTTACGCATTTTGTTTGAGACTTATAACGTATCGTCCGTCAAAAATTACGTTCAGCGACAATTTAGTAAGATTTTACAAGGTCGAGTTTCTCTGCAAGATTTTACGTTTGCCAAAGAATACCGCGGACCACAAGGGTACCGACCCGGAGCTTGTGTACCAGCATTGGAAATTAGCAAGTACTTTAAAAAAAGTTCTGCACCTTACTTTAGTGTAAATAATTGCACATTTTAAAGAAAATTAGTTCAGTGGGATCGGAAGGCGGATTTTCGAGTGGGTCAGCGAGTTCCATATGTGATTGTCTATGGCTCGCCAGGCCTTCCTTTAATCCAGTTAGTCAAGCAACCTATGGAAGTATTAAGCAATCCTAGTCTTCGTTTGAACGCCCACTACTACATCACTCGAGCCATTATTCCGCCTTTACAACGTTGCTTAGGTCTTCTAGGACTCGACACTTATTCCTGGTACTGTACCGAACTTGTTATTTTAATATAAAAAAGGCACCCGTATTGCTTAGCTTGTTGCACCCAAGCCACCGCAAGGGGCGCGCAGGGCTTTGCATGGCGTGTAAACGAAAGGCGCATTGCTTTTGCGCATAAAGCTGGAAACAGGATAATGCTATACCCACGTAATCAATTTGCATGAAGTTTTTCTTAAAAAATACAATAAAAAAATAAAACTGTCTTGTCTTCCGTATGCCTACCATACTGTAAAAAAATTTCGTAAAAAATTGTAGTATTTACGTAAGAATGTTTCTCAATTCCCCGTGCTATCGTGGCACAGAAAGCTAAGGTCTACGGGAGCCTTTTTATTCTGTTCGTTATGATTTTAAAGGGAAAGTATAATACTGTACAGCCAAATGCCGTAATTGTAAGAAGCTTTTTAGACATTGTTAGTCATTGTGGTACAGATTTATACCATGCCTTTGAAACAAGTACCTTTTTTTAATTCAAAATGAAGTTCGACAGCTATTGCGTACTACAAACCAGGTTAATTTGACGGTTGATCTGAAGTGAAAATATAAGTTAGGTTCAAAAATTACATATGAATTAGAAAGGAATTTTGTTACCTTAAAAAATAAAAGTATTTTGATTTTGATATTGGAAGGTACTCGGCATTACCTCGCATGTTGAAGCCAGCTTCCAATTGGAATCCGGCTCAGAGCTCCACAGAACGGGAGTCTACTAGTATCAAGAAACCCGGGTTGACTATTTCACAGTATTTCGTCACCCTCAATTGTTTACTATGCGATCAGCAAACGCGTAGTAGTAGTCTTCACGCAGGTCTATGCGAGCAGTGTTCCAGGAATGTACCTCAAACTGCAGCTTTATTAGCCTATAAAGCCCGAGCATGGGAGAAGACGTACTTTGATATGATCCAGGTAACTTAGTAAAAAAAAAAAATAGGAAAGTTTATTTTGAAAATGTTTATTTTGCTCTTGTATTTTTTTCTTTTTTGGACCTTTTCCTATAATGGAGAAACCTTGTTACTGTATCGCTTTTATTATTATTGTACAGGTGTGCGGTTATTGCGCGGGCCGAGCCGCCCCACAAGCTTTGGCGTGCATCTCTTTAGATTGCCCCATACTTTACAAACGCTGTTTGGCTCAACGGGATGCGGACAAGGCCCCGGTTCTCTGGCACCAGCTAGACAAGTTGTACAGATGACTCCAAACATTGGAGCCAATAGCCTTTTTCGATAACGAACCAGTCTAATAAATTGGAGCCTTATTTAGCCTCGCCTGGACCTGTTTTTTAACCTTTTTCCCTAACTGAAAGGGTTGTGTATCTTTTAATGAAATTGTCTCTTTCTGTTTACCATGAGACAACTCGTTCATATCTTGAAGCGTCTTTTAAAGCGTGCAAGCAAATCACCAGCCGTTCGAACCAAATTTTGTAATTTAAAACATTCAGTGCCTTGTATCTTATACGCTTAATTGATTTTTTTTATGTTATAATAAGGTGAAAGAATTGTCAATAAATTAAATAGGTAATTGAAATTGACATAGACACATCGATTGGACAGCTTAATTGACTTAAGCTGCGCCTAATTAAAATAGATTATTTGCATGCTTAAATTACTTAAACCCACCACGAGGATTGCGTTCAGTCTGACTGTTTAAGCCCCCGTATATATACCTTAGCTATGCAAGGGCGGTTAGCATGGAGAAGTTGTGAAGTTAATTCGGCTAAACTCGGTGAATATGATGAAAAAAAACTAATACAGTGACAGTAAATTTGAAGAAATTAAAAGTGAACTTGAACACACATAGTTAGTGTGTAAAGCGTAGGTTTTCCTTCTCTATTCATAGTAAACTAGCCATATGTAAGACAAAAATGAATAAGAACCGCACTGAAATATTATTTGCAAATAAAATTAAACGAACTAAGCATGAACTAAGCTGACAAAAACCAATTAGTTGCTAACGCACTTTGCAGTTTAAAAAAATAAGAAAATTCAACGCGAAAATTCCACGTAAAATCGTTTTTCTAGAAATCCCGTCTTTTGCCGATTTGGGAAAGCAAAGCTATGCAAAGCTCAGAGCTATGCAGAGCTATAACGTGTACGAGAACTTTAGGAAGTAGAGAACTTTGTTCGAAATCAGTTTGTTGAAGTATTTTATACACAAAATTGAATAAGTTCGTGTTAACTTTTAGAACCAAAATAGAGGATATAGAAACCAAGACTCAATAATTCCCAATTTATGAATTAATAAAAATTCCGAAGACTAAATATTGCCGTGATTTGCTTAAAAATCCAAGTTTCAAGTAACAGGGGGGGGGGTTAACCCCCCCCCCCCTGGGTACGGGCCTGTTTATAATACAGTTTAAAATTTTTCGGTTCTGTTGAAGGTTTCTACATACGTGTCTTCATAAATCCTTTAATCAAGTTTCTTATACTTGATTTGTACGTAAAGCAAATTGAGTTCAATAACATTTCCCCTGAGTGAAAACCGACCAATACTGTTATGCAATTTAACAAAAATAAGCATTGATATCGTTTAAATGTCTTAAAAGGCTTCAAAGATTGAATTTCACGCATTCCAATTCTGATTATACACGTTTGTTTATTATCATTTCAAGTTTAGGTTTAGGTAGTTCACGGAACTCGAAGGAAAACATGCAAGTTTCAAGATCTGCCAGTTGGGTAAGATAATACTTCATATTTTGAAGTGCAATTTAATGCCAAGGCAAAGAAAATACTTTTTTATATTAAGGTTTGGGCCACAGTAGATTGGAATTCTTCTTTGATTTAGTGGATTTTCTAGCCCCCAAAACGAGTTACGCTGTTCCACTGATGGATGAAACACTCGCTAAGGCCTGACATTGTACCCTAAAATGCGAGACAAGAGCACGCAAAGCCCTTCGTAACATTACAAGGACCAGAACATACCAGTAAAAGTAACAACCTACGTCATTTGAAAGTCTAATTAGGGATTTCATCCCACAAAACCCATGATTAAATCTAATCCAAAGATACAATGTTTCATGCTGCCAAATCTTTTATCTTTTCTGTAGAATCTGTAATAGTCAGCAAAAAGTCAACAGGCAAATATTCACGTGGAAGTAAACTCGGTTGAAGAAGACGTAACTTTTTGCCGCAGCAGGTATGCAGCTGATATCCATTAAAGTTTACTTTAAGAACACGACAAGATTCCTGATTATTGATGCCACGCTGCAGTTCTAATACATGCAGATAAAAAAGCCACTGAAATAATGGATGACCGATAAACACACCGTGTCCATGGTGGTAAAGTAGTCTTGTCTTGACTCTATACCTCATCCTTACGACTTCCCAGCTCCAAATTAGCCAAATGGATCAGATAAAACCAGACGCCATAAAAAGTCTTAGCAACATAAGCACTTACGCATGATTACACAGAAGAGCGCCAAGCAACCAGCAGTTTCACTAATACCAACAACCCAACCAACTTTTGGCCTTGGATCTTTATCCCAAATTGCCAATAACGGAAGAAAAACTACAGTCAAATTTTTCTTCTTTCCCAGCAACATTTCCTCCTGGCGAAGTTCAAGAAAGCCAATTAAATTTCCCCCACTTCGACAATTACGGCAAGTTCTCATTAACCTTAGCACAAAAGCCTGGAAGGAAAGAGCAAAAGTTACAAGAGGAGTCGTTGGAGAAGGCCAGAATTACAAGGGGAAATCAAGCATTAAAGTTGCAATGCAACACAGGTTGGGGCCATCGTTAAAGCCCGCCCGCTAGGTTATTACAAGGAGAGAATAAGGAGCCGTGTTTACGGGTAATTGAATGGCGCAAGCTATATGTGTATGTGTAACTCTGTATATACGCGTACCCTCACATTGTTGTTTGCTCTATGCCTTGCAAACTCAAACTCGCTCCTGTCCCTCCTCTTCTCCCGTCTGTGGCCGTAATTAGGTCTTAACAAGTAGTAATAGTAATAAAGCTGGAGACCAAAAGCAGAAGTTTTCAAGGGGCAAGGAGGGTTCTCCAGAAGCTAATTCAATCAAGGGGACCTATTTTCGAGGCCCAACTGATCCAAAAGACCAAAGTCAAGCAACTGTTGCCTTTCTCTTATTTCGTCTAACTTTTTTGGGGGTCCTCGTTAACGTTAGGGAGACGAGATAATCGTCTCGGTTGGACCACGTAAAAAGGAAAAAAAAATACTTTTACAGTAGCTTTAACAGTGATTGAAAGCGGTCTTTTTTTAACTTGGTACACACCATGCTTGGCGATGGGACTTTTCACGCGTGTGGTTTTTCTTTGTCGAGGAGACAGACATAAAGATAACGACGTAGCTAGAACGGGCTGACCCAAAATGGGAAATTAAGGGGAAAAAGTGGTATTGACTTATAGGCTTTTGAGACTTTACGTAACAGACAAAAAAGGTCGGAAAAGATCAGCGGAGTTTTCAATTTTTTTTTTAAATCTATATATGTAAAAATAGGCCTTTGAATGGTAAAGACACGTTATTCGGTCCGAATCACGTTATGGAAAATCTGCCACTTCACTATCGGAAATACAGTGCTAATATATTTATGGTGATAAAAAAATTTAATTGTGTTAATTTTTCAAGGAAAAAACTTTTTTCCAAGGAAATTATTGTTAAATCACCGTGTACTAAAGTTATTAGCACAGAAAATAAAAATATTGTAAAAATAAATAAAAATAAACATTCTTTGACAGTGTTTGTAATTTTTGAACTTTTCTGAAGGGGGAGTTGACCCCACAGTATTGAATTTATGAGGTAGTGTGCCCCATGTAGATTTTGCCTGGGTCACAACGACGTGCAAACTATGGAAGGAGCATTTTTGCTTAAAGCGGTAAAGCTCATAACCTCATTAAAAACACCCCCCAATTCGCCCGAAAGTTACGATATCGTTCCAGAAAGGAATCACGAGGTAGTTTACTGAGTTGACTTTTGGTGATTCGATCAATCCCAAGGGGTTCGAAACTCAGTTTCCAGGTGTACGAATGCTACAAAAAATTGTGTAGCCCTGACAAATTGCAGAGCTACAAGGGCTAC
>JAGJRP010001213.1:0-19101 GCA_022832235.1 Lepidurus couesii
CTTATCTCCCTCCCCCAGGTACCACCCCAAAATTCTATAGCCCCTTATGACGAGAACCGAGCTAGGCTCACCCTCCCACCCTCCCAGCCACGAGCTAAAATTCGAACCGATACTAAAGCTGTCCCAGTCATAGACTGGCACAGCTAAAAACACGCTACAGAAGTACTATTCTGTCAAAACTTGGCTTTTGCGCCTCACTACACAACTGTCAAAAGTCAACACCAAAACACGGGAGAAAAGCGTTGTCCCATGTCAACGAATCTAAGACGCGTGCTAACATTCTTCGTATTCTCCCCGTTATATTCCACTTTTACTCCTCGCCCACCGTGGCAGCAATTCCACCGAAGGCGAAATGCCCCCATTTGCCTCCCCCCGTCGCACCCCCGAACACATACAACTTACGCACCACCTCCCACGTTAAACTGGCACGTGAGGTTTGGCACGCCAAACGATAGTATAAGCTGGGCAAGTCCCTTCGGGGATTTGCCCAGCTAACAAACGATAGTATAAGCTGGGCAAGTCCCTTCGGGGACTTGCCCAGCTAATAGTTCGCGGTGGTATCGCAGACGTTTTCCACAATTAGTGAAGCAATTGCTTTATAAATTCGAATTTTCGAATTTTAAACACTTTTTAAAAAATTGGTTTGTTTTTGGTTTGTTTTTCAGGTTACTTTGGTTTGCTGACTCAGAAAAAATCTGGCAACCCTGTCTGATAGAGCTTGTTTATTTGGATTTACCTAAGCAAAGGCCAGTTATAGTAATGAATGAAACTAACTTTACGGCTAAGTGTATGAATGAACTGAACAACATGCCTAACTTTTGGGACAATTTACAATTATCCTATCAGGACACATCACAGATGGAAGAACCTGCTGCTGCGGAATCAATTCCAACAGTAACTACAAAAATGAAAGAACCTGCGGAGACAATTTCAATAGCAAAAACACAAATGGAAGAATCTGAGGAGGCAATACCAACATTAAGAACACAAATTGGCGAAACTGTAACACCGATAGTACCAACATTAAATACAAAAATTGGTGAAACTGAAGCACCTATACCGATCGAGTCAAAGGACGAAGAAGAAAGGATTTTTCAAGGTAGGTTTTATGTACACACCAATCGTAACCTTACTAATTAATTCTCGTTCTGGGGAGATATAGCTAATGGAGTGCTCAATGATGTTGCAAAGAGGCGTAAACCTGGTAGGTTCCGGATAAGTCTATACCAGTGTTCACCGGCGCAACTTTTTCAAGCAATCTTCGGAAATAAGTCCTATGAGAATTGCTCTTTTGAGACAATACCGACGAAAAACAAAGGCAAACTCTACCGTGAAGCTATTTTAAAAGTAAAGCTTCGTCGTACCTTAATAATTCAAATAACCCAAATCTGTTAATTTCGACAGGTTGAAGGAACAACGTATACTGGCCGCGGAGAAACAAAGAAGAAAGCAAGGGGTGTCGCGATACACAACAGTCTTAAAGCAAAATTGGCCGTATTGTTGTCGTCAGCTTTGACAAATTCCGAGAACACCCTTGAGCACTCCAAAACCGAAGAAGATGATTCACTTTGGCCTGTGATAGTTGCGTATGCCGTGACACAATTATATGAAAGCGTTACGGAGAATACTGAAGAAGTCGTCGGCGGAGTTTCAGTCTCGCCACGTGCTGTTAAGCGACCTAAAGTTAAAAGTCAAGCTAGCGATATTATGAACAAGAAGCAAAAGATGACGCCGCCTTTAGAAAATGTGGAAGAGTCTTACTACTGTGATCCAGATACAACGAAGGACGAATCGAATTTTGTGCAACAAAGCAACCAAGCCCAATTTGGTTCGTTACTGCATTCTAAAGGATTTGTGAAACCAAAGGAAAAGAAAGCGAATGCTTGGACTCCTGATATAAACGAGGAGTTTTACGACTGCGAATATGAGGAATATGAACCAAACATTAACTACAATTATTACACAAATCCCAGTTACAACTATTACAGTTATGACTATGACATGTCCGGCAGCACTCTATACCCAACAACATCATCGGTTTGTGGAACATGGCCTAATCCTTTACGCCAAGAAACTGAGGAACCTGATATTAAACCACCTTTGGTACCTTAGAGTAAATTTAGTTTGTCATAAAATTAACTATGATTGCTATAGAATATGCCAGCTAAGAAGATTCCCGCTGATGCTGCAACCCGCAACCCGTTATCTGTGCTGAATGAGCTTATGCCTGGAACCCAATTCGATGTAAGCCAAGTCAAGGAAGGTCCACTGATTGTTTTCACTGCGACGATAAAGTTACGGGGTGTAATGTACTACGGACGTGGTGAGTTATTTGCATTTGTCCGTTTTAGCTTTCACGTTCATAAAATTATTTGGCAGGTGCCACGAAAAAGCACGCCAAAGCAGCCGCCGCCGCTGATGTATTGAAGTCCGAATTTGGCATTGAGAACCAATCAGTTAATTTTTCTTGTTCTCCTTAGAGTTAAAAGATGTTTATTTTAGTGCGTAATTCATTATTCAGGAAAGTTCTTGTTGTATGTATTTTTCGATCAAACCCTCCGACAACCATTCTCCTACGAGTTGGTCAAGTAACTCGGGTAAATTATTTAGAAGTGTGTCTTGCATTTGATTTGGAATAGAGGTGTTCAAACTTAAATGCTTTTCTTCGCGGCAAGAGTCTTTGGGACTCATCTCTTCATCATTATTTTTTTGAAACAGACGTGTGCCTGTCAAAGTTAGCAACGAAGGAGATATGTTTTCGTTGTGTACAACACGGTTTGGGCTTTCTGCAGAGTAACAGGGTGCTCTGACAAAGGAGATACAGTCTCCAATATTATTGCGAAATTTACTAGAACTTCTCAATCTTTCCCCTGTTTCCTTCTCATTTTGCTCGATTTTTGCAAGCTGAGACGCCACGGAATTATATTTGACCGAGTCAAGAGCTGATTCGGAATTTTCAAATTCATCTTTTGAATGTAAGAATTCAGAATTCTCAGACTCCGATTTCGGTAGTCTTAAAATCGGATTTCGATGTACAGGTAAACGAGCGGCCTTTCCAAGCCAGGCCTCTGTTTCTGTTGTGTGCATTCTAGGGCAAATTTTTTCCGATGTTTGTTTTACATGCTTTGAATTTCGCGTTCCTTGCTTATTTGTCTTCTTATTTGTACGACTTATTGGCACTGCAAGCTTGCTTTTTAATTCGTCAACGGCCGAGTCAATCTCCAGGAAAAGATCCGCGATTACAGAATATCCAGGATCCAGATTAGTCATGACTGTTCTGTTGAAAAAGAATTCGAAGTGTTACATAAATATACTAACACGGGATTTTCGAATTTTACCTGATTTAAAGAAACAAAATAAGAAAATCTCCGTATGCACACCTAGATTCGAAATACAGAAATATTATTTCAAATAACCGCGGCACTACAAAGGACAACAATGACATGAAATGGTTTGATGGGCGTGCCCTCTGAAAAGATGCAGGGCGGGGCAGAATGAAAGGCGGGGCAGACTGCCAATAAACTTGGGTGATTTTCTGCGTGCGCACAAAGGAGTTTTGGTTTCCTGCCTTTTATACTTAAATAATCAAGCATGGCCGGTCTGAGAATATGTTATTTGAGGCTTGTAAGGCCGCTTTTTAATAAGGAGTGCTCAAGATTTTTCCAAACAAGTATAAACGGCACAAAACTCTACCCAGCAAGTTTCAGTGGCTTTTCCAGTCCATTTCTTTCAGTAAGAAACACTAATTTTGGTTGCGTCATCAGTGTTAGGAATTTTTCGATCAAAACAGCGCTGTACGATGTGAATCCAACACCTAGACCTAGCAATAATGATTCACTCCCGGCTAATGCTTACGGTCAAGGAATACAACAAACAGTCACTGCCAAGAAAAGGGCCCAGCGCAAACGAAGAACGCCTGTTGAAACCGAGGCGGGAGGCACCCCTTCAAGTCCCCAGTGGGACGTTTGTGCGTATGCTACCTCCGAAGATTATGACTTGGAAAAGCTAATGGATGGCTTGCAACATCAAGGGCTGTACCATGCTACATCCATGTCGGAAAGTATGAAGCGTTTATTATTTCCTGCCTTTCTTCTAATCTGTCTCTGTTTTTGCCTTATGTTTCAACAAGGAAGTAAATACAAGGCCGTCACGACTTCCGTTCCTTGGGATTGGTTTATTTTTTACGATTTTATTTTTCTTCGGCAGATATCCACGACGTTCTGCATGTTTCTGCCAGGTATCAAGTAGGACGAGAACCAAGAGAAATTTACTTCTTTCGCGAGGGATCTGTTGTCTTCTGGAATGTAGCCGAATTAGAGCGCCAGAGTGTCTTGAAATTCCTTAGAACGTACGAAGACGGGAGCTATGATTCGGAGATAGTTTCAGAAGAAACTGAAATGATGGTCTACACTTACACCGAAGTCTTGTATGGCTAACGGGATTCGTACAAAGAAATACTTGTTTATTTAATTAGTATTAATTTTTAGCAACAAAACGCGACTAATGAATGGACGAATTTTGCTCAATGCTGAAGGGTCGACGGACCTGGAGAAGTACACATTCTCGAATGCGATGGCTTTGTCAGTCAAACTGGGGATATGGGAAGCTTCGCTCGATCGTTATGTGGACTCCATCGAATCCGTCACCGAAGAATTAAAGAACAAAGGGAGAATTAAGTTGTCCCGGGCGGAAGTACTTAAAAAGCAAGGGGAATTGTTTACTCTCCGGCATTTAATTAACCTAAGCTCGGATTTGTTGGATACACCTGATTTCTATTGGGACCGCGAAAACTTGGAAACCCTTTACCACAAAACTTGTAACCATCTAAATATTGCCAAGAGGACAAAGGTGAAACTTATTCCAATGCGTTCGGGATCGGTCGCTAATTAGTTGCGTTTTTTCTACATTTTTAGGTCATGAACGAAAAGTTAAACCATTGTTGTGAACTTGTCGATTTGCTATCGCACAAATTGACCGATAACCATCATACTCGACTGGAGTGGATGATTATCGCGCTCATCACGGTGGAAGTTATATTCGAAGTGGTGCACCTAGTTCGATAGGTTTCCTTTCTCTATAGAAAAATTGGAGAGCGTGACCATTGCCATTACTAACAAAAAAAATTCTTTATTGGTGAAGGAGTAGTCTAAAACTAACTAGGGTTCTTCTAGTAAGTTGATACGTACGAGATGATAAGAAGTCAGAGTTGTAGCCTGTTCTTGCCATAAATCTGATCAAACCAGTATGTTTAACAAACACAAAAGCATAAATATAGCCCTTATTCTTGCGGAGCAGAACACCTGGCGCCTGGCTCGCTAATTAATCCCGCCCTCTGGCTTTTGTCATTTGATCCCTAAACTCCATTGGGAAGGTGTAAAGTGCGGCACGAGTTACGCGCAGGTTATAGCTTAATAAAGTTAAAAGATGTCCGATCCATCCATATCTACACTTTGTTGCTTGCACACATTGCGAGACTCTTGGAATAATAAAGAAAGCGGCGAAAATAGTCGTCTGTGGGGCTTGCAGGATAGTCCCTATCACATTGTGTGCTTAGTGGCGGCATGCTTTGGTCTAATTGGGGCGTTGTACCAAGTAGAATTGTCCAGCAGGCGAGGGAAGAGTTTTTTAACCTTTGAAATCGTCTGTTTCAGATTCTGACACGAAAAATAACACAGTATGCAAGCGGATCTCAATTATCCTTAGCAGTTAAGCGTGGGAATAATGTAGTAACGTGGTTGGCTGTTGCCGATGGATTTGCCTCTATAGGTAAGTTTTGTTTTGGCAAAAAAATAATTATATACTTTTCTCTTGCTATGCATTTAACGTCTTGCTGTGTTCAGCCGTAATAATTAGATCAGCGTTGTGGCTATCCAACCAAGGGATGGTTGAAGGGCAAATGTGGTGTCCCTTTCTGTCTGTGAGTCCTTAACCGTGTGCAGAAATATTAGCTAGCTAGCGTAGTTTTATTATCTGTAGACATCATTCACTTAATTCTATCGATTTAATCCATACGAAGCTATATTAACTCGTATTTCGTACAGGGTTTTATACAGTATTTCTATACGGCGGCTTCGTTATGGACGCTCTGTTATGCGATAGATATTAGTCGTGTAATACTCGAGAAAGGACCGTTGTTCCGAACCTATCATACCATTTGTTGGGGTTTGTCAGCTCTGCTCTGCCTAACGGGCCTTACAATCCTATACTACCCCAAGTTCGAGTAAGATAATCTCCGGCACCAACCTTACGTACTAATTTCAATTTTCGTGTAACAAAAAAGATGCCATAATCCGCGTATAAATCCGTTCACTCGAGTGTTACCAAATTTCGTTGTCACGTACCTACCGATACTTGTCATCATGGTTACCAATCCAGTACTATACTGGGTTTCTTCCGGGAAAGCGAAGGAAATACTTATTCGACGTATGGCCAAATATACAAGGACAGAACAGCGGTTAGTTCGCAACATGAACCAGCGGTTTTTGGGAATTATTGTGGTTTATTTTATTTGCTGGGTGCCGAACATCGTGAACGCCGTTTTGCTCTGGACTCAATGGGAGTATTTGCCACAAGATTTTCTGCTCTTCAATTGGTTTTGCATGGTAAGTGTACCTTGACTTCTGACAACCCGGCAATTTTGTTTCTATCAGGCTTGGCTGAATCCTTTGCAAGCGCTATTAAACGCCGCGGTCTATCGAAGCAAGTTTCAAGGCGAGATTAGCTACCGAAACATTCCCATGCCTTGGAGGCGGACAGCGCTTTCAGAAGACTCGAGCGATATGTTCCATTCTATTAGCGAAACTAATGAAGAGACTCCGCTGATCAATGGCACTTGATGTTCTTTTGATGAAAACAGACGCAGACATTTTTTTTACTTCGTTTGCTTCGTGTTACATCAATCGTTCTAGTGAGTTCTTGATCATGGTAGCAATATAACGAAACTACGAAACTCCCGCTGAATTTTAATCCCGCCCCGCGTCCGTGTTGGAATACATCTCGCGCGACCTTGAACTGTTGTTTATCTCGTGCGTTACCCATTGGGCAAGTCTCTAAATTCTTTTTACGAGAAAAACGTGTTGTTTCTGTGTTAAATACGATTAATTTCATGAGACATTTAACAGGACATGGTGATCTGACAATATTGTATAGAAATGACGTCTTTCTTCAAGAAATTTGGTATAAAATACACATATTATTAATTAAGTGTCTGAAGCTGAACTGTAATGCATCTTGTCTTAAACCTTAAAGCAGGCAAGCCAAGGGAAAAGCCTTCCATTCCTGTGGGGAACGGTGTTAAAATGAATGGTCATAATTTTATGAACGATTCAGCAATTCTCGAATCTACTCACATTCTAAATGTCGATTTGGGCGGTGAAGATAGCATGACTTTTTCCGAAGACCTACATCATCATAAGAATACCTACGAAACTGCATGTATTATGGCGCGTAATACTAACAGTTCCTCACTCGAAGACCTAGGTAAGTTTTGGTAGTCAACTCTTACATGTCCTGATTTTCGTTTCGTTAAGGGTCCCTGTCTGCACAGCAGATACTAGATTTGACGACTGCTAGGCCCACCAAATCTAGGTTGTCTTTACCCGTTGAAGATCTGCTCATGGATTCCGATGCGTCCCCTTTTTTTTTGCAGTTCATGGATTCAAAACACCTAAGTTACCTGGCCAGATTTTGTCAAGAAGCTTGTACGTTTTCACATCAGTATTTACCAATAAGCTATGACTCGCCTTCGAACAGAAGTAGACGATCCTTCGATTCTCACGACGATTCCATTAAGTTTTCGCTCCATTCTCCCTTACCACCTTCCGTTCGACTCTCCCTGTCGAGCAGTTCCGGATTTTCAGAGCGAAGTTCTTCACCCCTTGGGGAAGAATTCAAACTTCGGAAATCCAGCCGGGCAGAAGAACTGACCAGTGAGCGTTGTGAAAGTGCCATGAAAATATATAAGACTTATTTGGAATCGGACGCCAATCCTGTCATATCAGACGATGATATACGCATCCGAATAGAAAGCAGGTTAAAATCAGGACATTGGATTGACCCTCATGTTTTTGAGGAAGCCCGTCAATCTGTTCTCAGTGAAATTCGAAAGTAAATCCTTAACCTCTATAGAATTAAAGACTTACTTAAATCTTTAATAGGTATTACGAAGAATATCAGCAAAGCGTATTCCATTACCGGCACCAGATGAACATCTTAACCAGCAGCAGAGTTTTGTTATCTGATATCCTCTATTGTGAACAAACTTTATTCTACTTTGTAGAGGTAACCTTCGAACTTTTCTGTTGAACTCTAGCCTCAGTTTTGTTTTTCTAGTACATGGAGCAAGAAGGAAGAAGTAATACAATGGAATTTTGGCTAGCAGCTGATACCTTCCGACAAGAGTTACAAGTTGGAAAAGTCAGCGGTCAACAAGCTCAAGATGATGCCATGGTTTTATACGATAAGTAAGTAGTATTTGTAAAGTAACCAAAGCTGGAACCCCAAATCTTGTTGTTCTTTCTATTTTTTGCAGATATTTTTCTTTGCAAGCATCCAAACCCTTGGGACTTGATGACGCAGTTCGCTTAGAAATAGAAGAAAATATATGTCGAGTGGAAGGTCCACAATGGGACTGTTTCGAAAGGCCCATAAGGATGGCTTGTCATGATTTAGAAAAAGTAATAGCGACGTGACCTGGTTTAAGCGGAGATATTAATCTGTCACAATTCTTAGCATTACCTACCGGCTTTTCTGTCGTCACAGTTGTTTTTCAAATATTTATCCGAGTTAATTGCTGCCATTCAAACAAGCCCACAGAACCTCAAAGTGCTCTCAGGTAAACTTTCCAAAATGGATTTATCCTTCATAAATTAAACATTTTTTTCTAGGGTCAGACAGTACGTTAAATAGCGAAACAAGTGCCGTGAGCATTAGTGCCCAGAATACTTTACTAGCGATGGGGACCGTTGGGAATCATGGTATTCGGCAGAATCGTATCCTGCGAAACGTTGATGACAGGGATATGTGCATAGATTCGAGAGAGTTGAACGACCCCGATACCTTATGGAAAAGGAAAAAGTACAAATCGCTAAGCATTGGCAAAATTAACGCCCTAGGGAGATTTATAAGAGAAATTGAGCCAGAACCGGTTAAGAAGTCAGGTGATTAGGTTTCTATTTTGGTTACTAACATACTGAAATTACATATTAGAATCCAAGCTTTCGAAGGCTGTCAGACGATTCGTATACTTGGAAGAAGACAAAGTAAACCGTTGTTACAAATTCGAATGAAATGTGTTAATCCTAACTTACTTTTAGGCTCAAGAAGAATTAGCATGGCAAGTTGCAGAAATGATTGTGAAGGATGTTACAGCAATAACGCTCGGTATCGACCCTTGTGTGGCTTTACCACTTCCCAAGTCCCTGCCTCCCAGTCTGAGTTTCGAATAATACTTAATTTCTATCTTTGTCCCCTATCCCTGTGACATAGTTTATACCTAAATTGTCTTCCGTCTTTTCTGAGTTCTAACTTATTTTATTGCATTGTCATATTCGGACGTCATTTGGGTTGAAAGTGGGAAGAGGCGAGAGTAAGGCCGTGCTAGTCGTGTACGTAAAATCAATCCATAAGTTTCGACTGATTTATCCAGTCCTGCCTGTGATTGGGAGTAAGAAATGTAACTGAAAAGATTGCTTTAGTAAGACCTGTTGAAAATAGATTATTTGGGGTATCACGATGCCTGCATTCTTGTAAAATACTACGTTTTGACTTTATTTATTGTTTTATGCTCCAAACTTCGGTGTTGTTTGTAGTTGGCGCCTCAGTTTGCACATGACTAGAGGAGCCAATAGGTGAGCTTCAATGTCGCCTTTTATGAGTCGTCTCCGCACGGGGTGGTCGTCTTCGTTTTCCGGATAACTTTGGCAGTGATCTTTTGAAAGTCTCTTCTTCAAATGGCTCTGAAAACTGCAAAAGATGCGACAGTTATTAGTGGTGAACAAGAGAACAAAAGCAGCAAAAATGCAGGTAAAGGCTAAATATTATACAAGACAAAGTAAAGGTAATATGAGTATGGTCGTTTCGTCAAAAAAACGTGGTGTCCATTAAACCGTCATTTGGATTACACAGTGTATATTATGCTTTGTTACCTTTTTTAAATGAAATTTCCAATCGATGTATTTTAAAATTAAGTTTCCCGATTTCTTTTAAAGCAGAATCACCGAAGCTAAAAAATGAAGAGGCTCAAGAGACGGACAAAAAAGACGAAGGAAAATCTGACGAAGACAAGGCTGAGGAATCAGACGAACAAAAGAAAGACAAAGATGACCAAGAAGTGGTATTCATCCAAGATTTGGGTTTCACCGTGAAAATTTCAGCTCCCGGAATTGAACCCTTTGATATCCAAGTCTCCAGCATGGAGTTGGTCCAGGAAATCCATCAGTTACTCATGGATAGAGAAGATACTTGTCATCGCACCTGTTTCTCTCTTCAGTTGGATGGTAACACGCTGGACAATTTCGCTGAGCTTAAATCCATCGATGGTTTGAAAGAGGGATCATGCATTAAGGTAAACCGGCTTGAACTCTCCTAAAATAATTAATATCCAAATAAATCTGGTTGTAGGTAGTGGAAGAGCCATACACCATGAGGGAAGCACGAATTCACGTGCGGCATGTAAGGGACCTATTAAAATCGTTAGATACTACGGATGCTTATAATGGAATGGATGGAAGCTCTTTAGCCTTCCTGAATGTTGTCACCCAAGGTGATATCATGGGTGAGTACCGTATTCCCCGTGATGGGTGTTAAATTCAGCTATGTTCTTTTAATAGAATTCTAACCACTTACAAATGAAACTAGTTAAAAGATGACTTGTTAAAAATTCTTCATTGCAAATACTTAGAGAGTTTATTAGTCTGTGCTTTTTCATGAACCTGCAAAATATTCTGTTTCCTTTAGATTGTTTAGGAGCGGTAATGACATTTTTAATCGATATTAATTATATAAAGAAAGAAAGACAATTGAACGGTGGCCTGCATCATGCAAAACGAAAGCTTGTTTGGCAATATTGGCAGTTGTTGCTCACTACAACCGATAAAAATTTATCGTGTGGTTAAACAAATGCAAATGTAGCTTATACCAGGGGTCAGAATCTGTTAGCTTTAAACGAAACCCTATTTTGGTTGCAACTAAAATGTATATTACCCTTTTATGCCGCTAGTTGCTCTTAAAGGCAAGTTTGGGCGTTTATCTGCAGTATAAAAATGACTAACTTTAGTCTTGTCTTACCCTTAACAGAGAAAAAGAAGAGTCGCCCGGAGAGCGTCGATTGCACGCCGCCTGATTACATTCTGCCTGGATCTAAGGATCGTCCTTTGGCCCCTTTGCAACCGCAAGTGAAGGAACAGAAAGGACCGTCTTGTGCCAAAGTAATTCCTCGTTCTGAATATAATGTCTTGGAACTAAAATTTCGTCGCATAGGTTCTTACAACCTCTGGCTGGAATCCTCCTCCTGGCTTCCGCAAACTACGGGGTGATTTGCTCTACTTGTATGTGGTTACGCTTGAAGACAAGCGCTATCATATTACAGCATGTACCAGAGGCTTTTACCTCAACCAGTAAGTTACTTGACCTTTTTGTCTTTTCAAGAATAAAAGCGATGATTTTTTTTCATTTTTTTGGTTAGATCCACTGATGATGACTTCAATCCAAAGCCGGCTTCTCCTAATCATCTGTCGCACTCCTTGATTGAACTATTGCAGCAAGTTTCCCCGTCTTTCAAGCGAAATTTTGCCACCCTACAAAAGAAGCGTACGCAACGTCATCCTTTCGAACGTGTGGCAACACCGTACCAAGTTTTTACTTGGATTGCACCTCCTAGTGAACACAGCATCGATGCCATCCGTGCGGAAGACGGTAAATTCGTCTAAAAATATTATTTACACTCTTAAACTTTTTCAACTTGGGCATGTTTTGCAGCTTTCTCCTCCAAGTTGGGGTACGAGGAACATATTCCTGGCCAGACTCGTGACTGGAATGAAGAGCTTCAAACAACACGGGAATTGCCCCGCAAAAACTTACCTGAAAGACTATTGCGAGAACGTGCCATTTTCAAAGTACATAGCGACTTTGTAGCAGCTGCCTTACGTGGTGCTCAAGCTGTAATTGACGGAAATGTCATGGCCATCAATCCAGGGGAGGAAGCCAAGATGCAAATGTTTATTTGGAACAACATTTTCTTCTCTCTGGGCTTCGATGTCAGGGACCACTACAAGGAGCTGGGAGGGGATGCTGCAGCATATGTCGCACCGGTAACCTTTGTTTATCCCTTTTTCTCTAGTTTTTAATACGGTCTTTGTTTTCTCCGGATTGCAGAGGAATGATTTGCAAGGCGTGCGCGTGTACTCGAATGTGGACTTGGAAGGATTGTATACCTTGGGAACTGTTGTCATTGATTATCGTGGGTACAGAATAACGGCCCAATCCATTATACCTGGCATTTTGGAACGCGAACAAGAGCAATCGGTTGTTTATGGCTCCATTGATTTTGGCAAAACTGTCGTAACCCACCCAAAGTACTTAGATCTGGTAAGGATATGAATGAGAATTGATTACGGATTTATTTCTTACTGTACGTTTCAGTTGAACAAAGCTGGTCAGCAACTGAAGATTTTACCGCACAAGGTCCTGAACGACAAGAACGAAGAAGTGGAATTGTGCTCATCGGTGGAATGCAAGGGCATCATTGGCAATGATGGACGACACTATATCTTGGATTTGTTGCGTACTTTTCCTCCTGATGTCAACTTCCTGAAACGTAAGCTAAAACTTGTAGTAATATTGGGAAAAAAGGCTTTTTCTTAAACAAACATATTTAGTGGAAGGGGAAGAGTTGAGCAAAGAAGCAAGAGCGTTGGGCTTCCCAATCGAGCACAAGCACAA
The DNA here is from genome assembly GCA_022832235.1 of Lepidurus couesii. Lineage (NCBI taxonomy): Eukaryota > Metazoa > Arthropoda > Branchiopoda > Notostraca > Triopsidae > Lepidurus > Lepidurus couesii. The sequence goes on from JAGJRP010001213.1 coordinate 12,940, forward strand.
GTTATGTACCTTAAGGCAAGAGTTGATTGACTCCTTTGTTGAGTAAGTTAGATATTTGTGTCCTGGCAGTTATTTCTTAATTAACTTGTTTTATTTTTAGAGCTCGTTATATGATGTTTATCAAGTTTGCCGCGTATCATTTGCAACAAGTTGGCCTTAAAAAACAAAAGAATGATAGATCGTCGCAAGAAAAGGACTCTGTCAAAGCTGTAACCGAGAAAGAAGTAGTTAAAGATGAAGATGGGAAAGGCTTTGAGCCCGAAAAGGAGGCTGAAAACCAACTGGACTCGGATGAAGCTAAAAAGATTGTCGAAAGCATTACGGATTCCATTACAAGTGGTGAAAAGCAAGACGGTAAGTTTCTAAATTGTTGTAGGCCTCATGAGGTTGGTTAACAGTAATCATGTGTGCTCTACAGTCGAAGAAAGCACAAAGGAAATCGTGAAGAAAGCCGCCCAAGCTGTGGGATCTCTGAAAGAAACCGAGTTCGATATTCGTTTTAATCCTGATGTCTATTCGCCTGGTGTCAAGCATACCACTTCGAGTCCTGACCAGCTGAAAAAAGAAAGACAGTTGGTGAAAGAAGCGGCTGATTTCTTGTTAACTGTTCAAATCCCCACTTTTGTAAGTTTTGTCTCTAATCTTTCTGTTTTCCAATTAGCCTTCTCACGTTTTGTATTGGAACTCCAGATTCGCGATTGCTTGGACCATAGTGCTGCTCCTTTGGATGGAACTACTTTAATTGAGTCTATGCATCATCGCGGCATCAATATCCGTTATTTAGGAAAAGTTGCAACTATGTTGGGGAAAGTGCCCCAGTTAGAGTACGTTTATTGCATTGCCGTGTGCGAGTTGATTGTCCGTGCCGCCAAGCATCTCTTTACCCAGTATATGCAGGTGAGTTTATCAGATTAACTGTATAAAATTACACAAATCTAAAATGTGGGTTTTTCCGTAGGGGGTGGAAATGATGTCTTTGTCAGCAGCCGTAAGCCACTTCCTAAATTGTCTCCTCTCTTCGTGCCCAACGCCTGTTGCAGCCACAGGAGCTGATGAAGTAGGTCTAATTTAATTTAAGTTTTAAATTTGAATTGACTTTTGGTACATTTTTGAAATATTCTAGTTGCAAAGCAAGACAGCCAAACGACGTAATAAGCGCAAAGGAAAGCAAAACCCAGCCCTAGCCAATGACAGCAATGAGTGGGCTTCTTTGACTCCTAAAACCCTCTGGGCTCAATTAAAGTCGGAATTAAAGGCCTACTGGGATTTCGATTTGCAAGCCGATGGAGTGGATGTCTGTGTGGAGAAATATTTGCTGCAAAAAATATCCTTGCTCAGGTATGCTCATCGTTATTATCAAGAGACCTTTAAGCTATTTAGTTTTGTAGGGCCAGTTGCATTAAAATGGGTATCCAGATTTCACTGAAGGAGTATGCTTTCGATTCCAAGAATCGCAATACTTTCTTTGAAGAGGATGTAATCAATTTGAATCCGGTTGTAAAACACATCAATCCAAGGGTATGCAAAACCCAAGCCACGAAGACATTCCTGTAATGCGTTACTGCAATTCTTCTAGGCAACTGATGCATTTAACTTTTATACGACTGGTCAGCAAAAAATTCAGCAAGGCTTTTTGAAAGAAGGCTATGAACTAATTAGCGAAGCTCTGAACTTACTAAACAATGTGTACGGCGCTATGCATCCCGAAATTGCTCAATGCTTAAGAATGTTGGCCAGGCTAAATTATATTATGGGAGAGCATGGGGAAGCCATGGCTTTCCAGCAGAAGGCTGTCTTAATGGCCGAAAGGGTAAACGGGTACGATCACCCCTATACCATTACGGAATACGTAAGTTTTGCAACGCCAGTTTTCCTGTAGTACAGCACTTGGTTTTAGACGCACTTGGCTCTGTACTGCTTTGCCAATAATCAAATCAGTACTGCTCTTAAGCTGCTTTACCGTGCAAGATACTTGGCTCTGGTCGTGTGCGGAGAAAGTCATCCTGAAGTTGCGTTGTTGGATGTAAGTCATAACTATACTTTATTAACGTTAGGCGGAAAACTAATTTTGCATATGTAGAGCAATATTGGATTGATTTTGCACGCAGTGGGCGAGTATGATCTCTCGTTACGATTCCTAGATAAAGCTCTAGCTTTGCACATCAAATTTTATGGACCACGGTCTTTGAAAGTGGCCGTTTCGCATCATTTGGTGGCCAGGACCCAAAGCTGTATGGGAGATTTCCGTTCCGCCTTGCAAAACGAAAAAGAAACGTATGCTATCTACAAACAGCAAGTGAGTTTATTATTATTTGTTAGTAATTCGTTATGGCCCAATTGTCATTAATAACGAATAACTAATTGCCATTAGTTAACATTAGAGCTTTTGCCAAATTACGCCTCTCGCGGCAGGAGTTGGCGAAATCCGCCATTTTGAGTACATTTAAGTTAAGGTAAACAAACAACAACAAACTGTTTTCCGTGAATAGTTTGGTTTTGCTTACAGCTTTTACAAGTAGCTCAGGCAAACAAACCAAAAGACACAATAAGACACAAAGCAAAACCAATATTCACGGAAAGCAGTTTGTTGTTGTTTGTTTACCTTAACTTAAATGTACTCAAAATGGTGGATTTTGCCAACTCTTGCCGCGAGAGGCGTAATTTGGCAAAAGCTCTATTAGTTATAATTAATCGATTTATTTATATATTTCCTTTTTAATGTGATAAAAAATTATAAAGCTAACAAAATTTTGCCTTGTCTAGTTAGGTGAAGAGCATGAGAAGACCAAGGAATCCTCCGAGTGCCTTCGTCATTTGACGCAGCAAGCTGTGGTATTGCAAAAGAAAATGAACGAATTGTATCAAGTGAAAACCGGCAGTGGTGCAACTGGAACTGTCAATAGTTTGCCCATGCCGCCGATCCAGATCCAGCCTCCTTCCATGAGCTCGGTGCTGGATATGCTCAACGTGATAAACGGCATTCTTTTTGTCCAGATAAGGTATGAAGAACGCAACAGATGGCGAAGGCTTAAGTTGTAATTTTTGTGTCTTTTTTTTAGTCCGCAAGATATTGAGACTTTCCGTGCCGAATTCGAAAAGAGACAACAAGGCGAAAGTGGGTCTACGGACAAATTGAAGATAACGGAGAGCAGTCCAGAACAAGATGCTATAGCACCTTTAGCTAGTAGTACAAGTTGAAGGGAGTTCTGAAAATATTTGGAGTTGGGTAGGGTTGTGCGTTATTGACCGACAGAGAAAGCCAGAGAGAGATTTAATTCGCTAGCATTTGTCATCATCACTCGTATCGTAGTCCATTGTAGTCATTTTGTATGCAGAGTACTTCAAGGAGGCTGAGATTGTAGTGTGCTCACATTGGCTGCTGGGAGGGGCAAAGTTGCAAGGTTAAAGCATTCAACGCTGAACAAATAACCCATTCTCTAGCGCAGCTTTCTTCATGTGCTTCCTATTCGGGGAAGTTTGAAAAAACGTAGAGGCATTCCTAGAATTGTTGCATTTATACGTTGGGGAAAAAAGGAAAACGGAACAAATTTGGCCATTGTTTATTGGGGTTTACGTTTTGTTGAAGAATCTCAAACAATGGCCAGTTAGTTTCTGAAAATCCTTTGGAGATTAGTTAATTGTAGAGAACGGTGTCAGGTTAAACTGGGCAATATTTTAGGGCGTGCCAAACGTAGGAGCTAGTCAGACCAAAAAGGCCCCCTTCGAACCTTTGCTACTTATCCGTAGTTGTTCTTTTATATGGATAAAGCAAATGGATTTTTTTTTATTTAGTATATTCTTGTTCCTTGAGTCTTATATTTTGCATGCCTCAGCAGCCAATGAAATGCGCCCGTTTTTCTAGCGAGAGAAGCGTGTTTGTAAGGTGTGCCATGGCCTGATCATTGGCAAATCCTTTATTGTAAGAAAAAGTCGAGTTTATTTCGCGTTTTCTTTCGAAACATCTTCACTAACAGCAGTACTTGTGGAAGCACAGCTACTTAATCTGTTTTTCAGGTATTGGAGAACTTGATGCATAGCTTCTCGGCCTAGTTCACCTTCAAGCCAATTAAAGTGCAAAGCAATAGTGGGGCCGGCTTGTTGAATCTGCAAGGAGCAACGCAAGGCTACGGAATTGCCTTCTTGGGTTGATCCGCTGATATCGTTTTGTTTATCACCGTTCTGTTCCGTTCTCGGACGTTTCGATGGTGGCTCATCCGTTTCCGCCTCGTTTAATCTAGGCTTTTCTGGTTCAGTTTTGGTTTCTTCAAACGAAGTTTCTTGAGTCTCTGAATCTCGTTTGATGCGGCGTCTTCTGCGTCGATCGTGGGACCATGTATTTCTCGCCGCATTGAGGGTATACGAAATGGACTTCTTCGATAATTTCTCCAAGGTTAACTCGACCTAACAAACCATTTATCCACTCGCTCAAACAGGTTTAGTTTGTATCTTTACCTGAATGTCGGTCAGAATTGTTCGAATTTTGTTAGCGATTTCTTGAATGTTATAGTTTTCCGTACGAGGGACCAGGTAAGTGAGTGGTTGTTTCTGCTTCACTTTCTTGAAGTGCGACGTATCTGATAATTGGGTATCTGGTTGGAATGTCCAAGCAATACCCCAGCGCATTGTATTCCCTTGGCAAAATTCGGTGCTGCTAATTGAAGCCACCTGGGTATTCCCTAGCGCTTGTTTCACTGGATTGACGCTGGACTTGTGTCCGAGCATTGTGGTAAAAATTCTAAAAATAAATTACGGTTTGATTTATCGATACTTAACTTCATTTGTATTTTTACCGGATTTGGTCTTTGAGTTGAACGCTTTCCTCAATAAGTGTCTTGACGAAAGCCACCTCGCCACCTTCTACTACTGTTTCCGGCAGACTGCCGGTTGGGGTACTGTGGGGCTCATGGCGGTTAGATTTTCGTGATTTGTTTTCTGAAATTGCGTCTTTCTCGTTCGCAAAGAAAGGAGGATTGCACATACAGAAGTCGTACACAGTCTGTGGATCCAATCGACCCGTTAGAATTGGGTCCCCATCCGACTTCGAAACTAGGCGTTATACTATTACGCTTTTTATGCCTGATTATTGTAGAAAAATACCTTGAATCAGATTGCCGAGATTGTTAGCTTCCACGTTTTTCTTAGCATATTCATAGTTTAGGTCATCTTTCTCTATCGCCAGCATCTTCCATCCGTTTTTCCGTACAGCCAGCAAAGGATATACACAAGAAGCACCAGTTCCTTTGATAGCAGAAAGTTTTAACATATAATTAAATATAAATTTGATTAAAAAACCTATGTCTATGCCATTGATGCTCTCCGTTTTGGGACTTAGCAAATCTTCAATCCAGAGTATATAGTTGAGGCGCAAAGGAAGAGTAGGAACTAGCCTGTTTGGTGGTAAATCCAGTAAGAGTTTAAAATCTCGTTGCAGCAAACATGTTGTAAGGGCACGTAGAGCGTCAGGGTCTTTATAGTCCAGTATTATTTTTCCTGCCAGGCTCTGAAACGGGAACCAGACAATTTATTAAAAACTTGGTTACTTTTCTTGGTTGATTTTGATAATCGCACCTGTTTAGCATGTTTTCTGAATTCTGGGTAATCCAAAGCAAGCCGTCGAAAGTCTGGGGGTATTGTATAGGGATTTCTTGGGTGCATAAACTTATTAAGCGACATTATTATTAGTTCTTACAAATAATAAACGCACGTGACATTTTCCCGCGGCCCACAATTGTTTAGTCCGATAGATAGCCGCTACAATCGCTGCCTTCGTGAAAGTACTCCACGTCACCTGTAAAATAAAAACAATGGAGTTTTTACGAATTACGTGATAATTTAAAGCGAGCAGGTCGCCCAGAGTTTTTAAATCGATCCATATGTGTATTTTTAACAGTAATATAGTAGTGTTTTCAAGGTGAAAGCAAGGGTGAGTTTTCAAGCTCACACTTTCACTCTCCCGTGTTATTTTTTTTTCGGGGCTGGGGGGATTCTGTTGCTGGCAGAATACCAGTGTTTTTCCCATTCATATTTTTTAAAGCTCCGTTTTTATTCTTATTCCGCCATTTGAAGTATTTGCCCTGTTATAATGGCTGATAAAGAGATGGATGGTTTTACCAAAAATGGGTCAGCCGTTCCCAACGAGGTATCTTGATAGAAGTTTAATTA
>JAGJRP010001214.1:0-19090 GCA_022832235.1 Lepidurus couesii
AGGACATTGAAGGTCGTTTGGAGGTCATTTGAAGGTCACTGAAGGTTACCTAGAGTCAGGCAAGACGTGCAGAGGCCATTGAAGGTCGTTTGAAGGTCATTTGGAGGTTATTTGGAGGTCATTGAAGGTTATGTGGAGTCAGGCAAACGTGGTGCGGACCTTGTAGGTCATTTGATGGTGATTGAAGGTTATATGGAGTCAAAAAAGACTTCCTAAAGTCAAGAAGGTTATTTTGGAAGGATTCGAAAAAATTTCCCAAATTTTCACTTTTATTTCACAAATTACAAATCGTACAACAAGAAGGACACATTCTGGAAAGTACATTTTAAGGGGAACGATTTGGTTTACAAAAAATACACATATAAGGAATTCACTGGAAAGCGAAACGCCTCATTTGCATAATTTTAGTTACACACTTTTTAAAATTTCAAACATATATTGAAAGTAGGGACTAGAGCGATATTTCGGAGGGATACATTTTACAAGAACATAAAAATTTTGGAAACAATCGTCATTATTCTACTTAGTGGTCAGTATTAAAAAAGTCTATAATAATAACACACAAAAGTCAAACTGCAGTTCATTTCGTACTTGCATTCTACGATGTGTCGTCTCGCCTTTCGCATTTCACGCACACCCGGAACCTGGACGTCTCCAAGTAAACAGTTCGCTATACGGTATTTGGCATCTCAGTCCTCGAATCGCAAAAATGGCAGCGCTTCCTTCTCCCGTCTCTGTTTCCCCTTTAATCAAGGTAAAATACTCCTATATAAGCGTCTTAGATGGATTAATTTGAAGTTAAATCAATTACTTTAGTTCGGGCGTTGGTCTGCCTTATTGCTGGGGTTTGCCTGGGGCTCCCATCGTTATAATGTGCACACCAGAGAAGAAGCGCGACTGAGAGAAATCGAAGAAAAGCAAAAAGTCGTGCGAGATGCTGCCAAAGCTGCTGAAAAAGCTAAACTAACCCGCGGTAAATAAATCTTCTTGTTATATAATCTTCAGCCGTACCCTTACCATGTGTTAAACTTTTGTCTTTCCAGAGGAAATGATTTACCTAGCCAAGGAATCCGGAGTTCCAATTCCAGCCAATTTTTAGAACGTCTGGAAGTTGAACTTTAGTGATTTTTCCTGTAAATCTTTCTCATAGTATCCAAATAAAAGAATCCAAGACCACGAAGGGTATAAATGGTATAATTCTGTAAGCGTTTAAGAAAAAGTAACAATCTTCTTGTTTTTTTACTTCCAATATTCGATAACCTAATGTGTTGCATAACGTTCCACAAATCGCACTTCTGTTCTTGGTAAGTCGAGCGCTTAAATGGCTAGCAAAGAAACGGCGTACATGACCCCAATCCCCAATATTATACACAAGAATTGACTAAGCAGAGGTCGAGGTCTTTGTTCTTCTAACAATTCAGGCAAAACCGTCACCAACGCTATGTGCAAAAAGCCACCTGACGTAAACGGCAAGATCCACCACGTATACTCCCCTACAAACGAAAAGAAAACGTTTAATACATGATTCTTATCCCGCCTCAACTCCTCGCAAATCCTTTTGCATAACTGGACAAACCACGAAAAGCGGTTTGTCCAGTTGTTTGTCCAAATACTGCTTGAAATGTCAGAAAATGAAGTGCGTTTTACCCCAATCAGACACTGAATGAACGCTCAAGGCTGTTAAAGCGCCACTCAGTCCAACACTGGCAGTCCACAGTTGCGCTTTAGCGGCGTCCCATCGCGTAAAGCCGGATCGCATAAGAATCGCAAAATCCGCTACTTCATGAGGAACTTCGTGAATTAAAATAGCTGTCGTAGTCAAGACTCCCATCCTCAAAGAGACGAGGAAGCTGCCCGCGACTGCTAAGCCGTGCGTAAAATTATCGATCCCATTCGCCAATAAATTCAAGTACCCCGTCGCATGAATCTAAAACCAAATAAAAATCCAAATAAACAAACAATCGATCACATGACAAAATAAATGAACTAAAGATTCAGGAAAACGCATACAAATAAAGTGGAAAGCAGCGAACAGCAATGCAATTCATAAAAATGACGTAAACTTTATAAAAACTTGATAAATTTTTTAACGAAATTCAAGACAAAATTTCAAGTTTAAGACTGTTCCAAATTACTTTTTTCTGGGATTTCTCAGGAGATTTTCTATCAGAAGGGCAGTTGTTGTTCACGTGCTTGAGAGATCCATTGCAACAACTGGTCGTGTTGTCTTCGTTATCTTCTTCTCGGCCACCGTACGCGATAACTTTCTCGAGAATCGCGAAACTAAAGATTCCGGCGAGTACCAGCAAACCCAGTTGCGTATGACCAGAATGTTGATCCTGCCCGGCTGTCAACAACAACAAATTAACGCATTTAGTACTACTTTTGACAAAAAATAAATTCCAATTCATTTCTGATCATTTATTTTATTATTATTTTTACTTACTTGAACGTAATCGCTGCCATGCTTCAGGCAGCAAGTGCAGAAACACATCACCCAATAATCCTCCCACTGCAAAGCTCAACAGAAGCTGCAATCGTGCGGCGGCCACTGCAAAATAGTACAAAATAATTACTCAATCCATGATTCAAAATTAATATAAAATATCCCATGCATTTTTATTGACAACTTTCTAAGATAAATTCCTGTCCGTAACCGATTGCATCACGTAATTGTGTCACGTAAAAGATTCGCAGAAATAATCCTTTACGGAATTCAAATGCCATTAAAGACGATTTTCTTATGCTATAACTAGAGAAAAGGGTCCTTAAGGAACATCAAAATACTATAAGAGCTCTTTTCCTATGCTAAAGCGCTCGAAACTGGCCCTTATAAACACCACACAGCAATTAGGAGCATGTTTCCCCGTCTGAATGGAGGAAAGTAGACCTTAATAACATTAAAATCTACTTAGGTGCGAAAGTCCTATGCTTTAACACTAGAAATCCTTTTTATGCCCCAACCCCTTCCTTCAAAACGATTTACCTATGCTATAGGATTAAACCAATTAGGAGTTGGCAATAATTGAACACGCTATCGAAACAACGTACTTTATCAAAAATCAGAAAAGAAAAACTAGAAAAAATTCTCCCAAAGTTTAAGTCTGTTAAAACATTTCAAAAACTTCAAATTCCAGACTGATTTTCTAGCCTCGGAAAAAAAAATGAACTAAACCTCGAGGTGTAATAAAAAATTAGAAAAAAAATAGACTTGGCACCGCAAGATGTCTACGGATGGGTTTGATTAGAATGTTGTAAAAAAAAATATGTTAACGACAAGATCAGTGATCTTGTCGTCTTGTCGTTGCTATGTTATTCTTTCCTGCGTTACACTTTGTACTATAGAATCCCACCTCAACAGATAAGCGTCTCGCCAGTAGAAGAGGGGGCTATCCCAATATAGTACCCATGTTTTTCGGCACGCATAGGGTTCCTTTATCACCAAATACCTGAGCTCAAAAGTACCAGAGTCTTAGCCATAATCCCCAGAATGTTCTTATCGAGCTTTCAAGTCTTATTCAATACAGTCAAGCGTTGGCTTGACTTTTGGCCCTGCATCTCTAGAAATCAGTGCCATTCACACAATTACCCCCCCCCCCACACCCCCGAAAAAAAAATAATAAAAAATAAAGTCTATTTCGGTTTTTGAAACCTTCTGAAAATCAGAGGTTTAAATCAAGAAAAATAGCAAATAAATCAATACAAATAGGAAAGCATACCTGTGGCACGTGGAGAGTCCGGGGGACAATCCTTAGGGTCCGGTATGACCAAGAGCGGGAAAATTCCACTCAATCCCACCACAATAGCACCGATGGTGGACCAAATCCATGGTCGGAAATTGGGATCCGCACAATTTTCATCTGGATTTCCATCAGCGGCAGGGTTAGGGCAACTTAGTTTCTCTTGGGTGACTGGGGAGAGGCCATCGTGGGCGCTGGAGGAATGAACTAGGAAGCTGGCAGTGATCCAAAAGAGGGAAAACCTCCACAACGACGAGCCTTTGAGGCATAACGGTAGGGAATTGTGGTACCGCATGGCCTGTTCGAGTCCTCACTGGAGTAATGACGAATTCGTAGGCAGTAGAGCATAGCCACCAAAATGACTTCTGATTTCTTATCTCCTTTGCTTTGATGTTGGCCGTGATTTTCAGTCAGAGTTCAACTTTGGCCAAGTCGCTCCAATCTGCGAAACTGATGTGATGATTGGCTTCCGCGCTGGTATTGGGCACTTGACAATCTCCATAAACCTTCAAAACAAGACAAAATATCCCAAACAACTTTAAAACTGCTTTTAAAATGGAATTTATACGAAGTTTTGAGTTCAATAAAAGAGGAATTTGGGCGAATTTACCTGGTTTGTTTGGGATGGTAATTGATATTAGTGCAACATTGTTATTAAAATCGAACGTTTGGCATGAACAGGAACTTTGCAAATCATCGGCACCACTACTGCACTGGAAAGAATCAACTTTTTAACAGAAAACTAACGAAAACTGGGACAGAATAACTAGTCCACGACAGCATTGTTTACGTCTACGTGCTTCGTGGCGCTGGCCGAAGCAAAGCGGTTACGGAGGTGTGCCTAGCGGTCATGAAAAGGCGGCCTTAGCACCATAACGGGAAACGACGCGTCTTGCACATATATTTCGATAAGGCGCGTATGAAAGGCTTTTAGGATATTTAATAAACTGACCTAATTAGTCTGCATGATACTTAAACGAGACTTGTTTTTAGGACGAATGAAAAAATTCAGTAGTTTGAAGTGCGTTTGGAAATCAGAAAAATCTATTTAAATTAATGGCACATATTAGATTCCCATGAGTATAAAAGCTACATTGATCTAGAACGTATTAATTTAATAATTATTAATAAAGAAAATAATAATAACAAGAAATAAGACCTGTCGTGCGCAAATTTTAAGATACTTTTTAAGTAATCCCCCGCGCGCCAAGCACGACAAAATTCAAATTCCACTCGAGTTACATTTAATTGAAAAAAGAATGAATTGAAAATTATAGCCACACTTTTTTCGGGTAATAGATCATTAGTGGTAGATATACAAGAGACAAATTTGGGACTCTCGTGAAGATTATAACCTCGAAAAAAAATAAGAGAAGTGGCATGGCACCTGATCAGCATACTCAATCACCTATGGCAGGTTCCCGTGCAATTTTCCGGTACCCAAAATAACTTTTTTTGAAACGTACCTCCCAGATTAGGTTACGTTGCCTAGTTACAGTTCTTTTCTCCTTTCCTTTGCCTCATCGTTGCTAAAATCTTGTGCTCTTGAACCCCCCAGTCGCACATCTTATTCAGTGGCGTCCCAACGGTTTTGCCTTTTTTCAATTTTCGTTTTAATCAATTCGCGAATTTCCAAACCATGGATCGCCGTATGTCCACTTGGAATACTTTGGCCGACCCTTCCTTGCTCCTCAACTCCAACTTGAACAACTCTCGACGCTTCTCAAACACGGTAAAAGAAAAAACAGAAAACGAAATTCAAACTGAAAAAGGACCCAAGCGAAAAAAAAGCGCGCGAAAGTCCACAAAGAAAGCGTTAGAAAAACCCGGGCTTTTTAAACATAACCACTTCTCTCATTGGGTGGGGGAAAAAAACATGGCAGACAAACAAAAAACCTTTACAGCTTATTACCCTACCTAGCTGCATACGTCTTTACACCATATTCTCTGGTTGAGGAAACATGCAAACTATGTCTGATTGGACGCTCGCTCGGTTTCTATGCGTGCCAAACTTTTCTCCCCAACATCCCAAAATAGCTCACCCAGCATCTCTGCGACTCTAGTATCTTAGAAACAACACCAGGAACCTCCCTATTTCGTGTGTTCTGCACGCTCCAAAAGAATCATGGATTTCTCCGCTGACGTAAGTTTGGACAGAAATTTAATTACAAACCTTACCCAACTTATCCAAATATTTCAAACTAGGTTTGGGGTCAATTAAAGAACGATGCTGCTCTGCGAACTTTGGACGAGGCTGTCAAATTCAAAACGGTGACCCTTCAGAACCTCCCTTTACATCCACTTTTTAACTAGACTCCCCCAAAGCTCTTAATTAATAACTCATTAAAGCGTGGTTCACTAAAAGCTTAACGAGTTACAGTGCTTAACTAACTGACGAAAAAAGGTTCTCACGCCGAACTTTTCTTTTATTTGCGCTCTTTTTTTGATTTAGACAATCGACAAACTTCCTGATAAAGTTCTCCTCCAAATATTCTCCTACTTAACGCACAAAGAAATCTGCAAATTAGCTCGGACGTGCCGCAAGTGGCGAATGGTTGCCTACGACAGTCGCTTATGGCAAATCGTGTCGTTACGTCCTGAATGGTCTGGTTTACACGTTTCCAGCCTCGAATCCCTTTTAGCCTTGATTAGGTAAACAGCTCCTTAGTTCCTTTTGGTAATTAATTTGTACTAAATTGATTAAAATCACGAAAACATTTCACTAGCTCTGTTTTATCCTTTCAATCTTTTCTTGGCAATTTAAGTTTGTTCCTTTCTCTATTATTTTTAATTTTTGGGGGGGATTTTGAAGTATTCGATTTGGACCTTCTCTGCGGTACATCGAACTGCCCATCGAGCTAATTACGCACACCGTGCTGCACGAATTGGCGGGCAAGTGCCCGAATTTAACGCACATGTTGCTCGACTTTTCCACTGCGATGCAACTGCACGATTTCAATGAAATGCAAGCCTTTCCCACGCGCCTGCGCTTCCTCTGCGTCTGCCTGTCGGAAGTCATCTTCATGGAAGGGTTTATGCGCAAAATCTACAATTTCATCAACGGACTGGAAGTGCTGCACTTGATCGGTAATAGACCTCAAACTTCACTTACGACATTTCAATTTGACTTTTCAATCTATCGTCAAGGAACTTATGAGAAGATCGAGGAGGAAGAGGAAGAAATCTACGAAGTTATCAACATCCACAAGTTGAAGTCGGCCACGCCGAATCTACGCGTCATTAACTTGTACGGCATCAACTTTTTAGACGACAGTCACGTGGACGCTTTTAGTTCCAATTGTATTCAAGTAAGTTATTTTTATCTCTATTATAAATATAAATAACGTTCAGTGACTTTGTAAGCACAATTTAGTGACACCGTAAGTACAATTTTTGTCTTTACTTGTAGTTGGAGTGCTTGGCAGTTACTTACTGCGCCAAGTTCAACGGATCCTCGCTGAAGATTCTGTTCCAGCGTTGTCGAAAGCTTCGCTGCTTGTTGATGCAACAAACTGGTAAGACATTCCACAAAAAGACAGGTTTTAACATTGAATATTAAAAGTTTTATAATTAATCGAAAAAGGGCTGCAGAGCGATCATGTCATGAGTGTAGAGTGGGAAAAGACGCAGTTGCAAGAATTAGACATTACTGGTACGGATCTAAGCACGGAATGCCTATCGGACCTACTCACGCGCTTGCAAGGATTGCGTTACTTGTCGGCTGGTCAACAGGATTGCTTCACCGACGCAGTAAGTTACTTATTTCTCATGTTTAGTTCCCAGGGACAGCGTACAACCGAAGGCAATTGCGCAATTCTTTGAGACCGTTATCCAACCTAAGACAGTATAGGAAAGTACGAAGTAATTGCGCCAAAGAATGCGTCACAGCCGGATTAGAGAATTGCGAAGCGCAATACTGTAAAAGGAAGGATCAACAGTTTGTCATAGTAATTGCGTTACTCTTTTTCAAAACAGTAATCTTTCATCAATTCTATATCTTAGCTTATTGATAGGAACAATCATAGATGGCGCTGACGTTTGTTATTGTTTTGCGAAAGCGTCGCGTAAGAAAGTAAAAATGAATAAATAGATAGCTTTTGCTTCTGAAAAGTACAACTTTTGTCACCACAGTTTGTTGTAGATCCTATATACTCAATTTTGATTAATTTATCTATCAATCAATCATTTATCAATCTATTAATCTATCAATTTTTGATTAATAATTATATTATTTATCACTAAGGTATTGCGCGCATACATGGAGCACGGCAATCCACGGAACCTGATTGCGTTGGACCTGGACCGCACGGACAACATTTCCGAGGAATGCCTGTACAAATTTCTGTCCCGTTACGGCCAGCAATTACGCGGCTTAATCCTGTCCGGGATTCCGCACGTAACCGACAGTCTATGGACTAGTATCTTACCCGCGTTGCGTCAAGCGCGCATCCTCGTCATGGGCATGCCCGAAGGCTGTTGCCAGAAGATCCACCAAAAGGTCCTCGTCGACCAGCTGGTTGACTGTATTGCGCAGCATTGTCCCAACCTGGAGCGCCTGGAAGTGCGTTGGGACCCGGACACGCTGCGTTACTCCGACAAGTCCCAGAAGGCCATCGACACTTTACGCATGCGCTGCTTACGTCTGCGCTGCTTGAACTTGAGCGACGGCAAGTACTACGAAACCGTCAAAGCCAACTTCGAGCGCGCAGATCGCAGCACCGTCGTACGCACGACCAACAACTGCCGCGTCACCAACTGCTACCTATTATCCTTTTACAAAGATCTGCTCTTCAATTAAAAAAACAGCCAAACAATTAACTGAACTGTAAAAAGCCATACCAGCAATAGTTTGAAAACCTTTTTCACCACGAATGAACCTAAGTTTGTATTAATTACGGTGGGGGGTAAAGGGAGGTGTAATGGATTGAAAAAAATGTGAAACATCTTCCGAATGAAATACAAAACATGAATCCCCGTTCGCGCCCCCCAAAATTCGTCATCAAATGGCAAAAAAGTAGTTAAAAAACCTTCCTTTTTGGAGTTTACTCACGCTCGCTCCATCCTTACTTTCCTCGACGATTGGGTTCAGTGGCGGTGGGCGGAGGGGGAGGACCTCGACGATCCAAATCTTCCAAGTAAGCCATCAACAAGGACTTGCGATCGGAAGCCAGCGGTTCCAGGACCAAGTAGCGCTTGTCGTTGGTCAAGCGCTCTTCCAAGTCTTGCAACACTTGCGGATTGTCGTCGACTGCTTTCAACGTCTTGTGGCTGATGAACTTATTTTCCTGGAATTTTTAGGAATCAATTTAGAAAATGTGAAAGCAAGTCGCAGAAGTAATCCTCGTTCAAAGATTTCAAATTGAATTCACTTAAGAATATAACACCACTTACGCGCAATAATTCGCGGAAATCTGCCTTGGCTGCTACGATTCTGTCCTTCATAAATTCGCGGAATTCCTTTTCGCATTTCTGTGTAAAAACAAGTAAAAATCAGTAAAAATGACACGAAAGTACATTAAAACTTGAAATTACGCGGTCAGACGTGGAGAACTTGAGCAAACGGGGATCTTCCTTGATGACTTTGCGCACTTCGCGCCAAGACGACACCAAAGTCAACCCTTGCACTTCCGCGAGACACTCCCGGAATCTCATCTGCCGTTTCTTGGCCAACTGCTCCAAATGCTGCGAAAACAACTTCTCGCGTTCTTCCTTATCCAACGACCCCGTGGCATCCCACCGCGCATCTCTGCGCATAGCGCGCTTGGCGTCCTTCCAGCCTACGTCCGGGTGGCGCACGGAGTCGACCAACAACGTCTGGAACGTCTGCACGGCTTCTTCATACTGATGCAACTGTCTTTCCTTGTCACGGTCACGCATAACGCCCGCCATCGTGCGCTGCACTTCGCGTTCGCGGTCGCGCAAACTCTGCTCCGCGCGTATCTTCCGTTCCTTATCCTTCCGTTCCCGTTCGCGGTTTTCCCGTTCGTAACTTTCCTCTTCCGGGTCCTGTTCTTCGCCACTTTCTTCCTTCTCGCGACTGCGCTTGCGCTTTTTGTGCTTCCGACGCGGTTCGCGTTCGTCCACCACCTCGTCCTCCAAGGAAGACAGGTCGAAGGACTCTTCTTCCTCCTTTTTCTCGTCTTCGTCAATCTCGCCCTCTTCTCGCTGTTCCTCCTCCACTTCCTCCACTTCATTCTCACTGTCGTCGGGTTCGCCGTCCTCCACTTCACTTAAATCCTCCTCTTTGCGCTTCTTCTTCTCCTTCTTACGCTTCTCGCGCTTTTCCTTCTTGCGGTACTTCTCTTCCTCTTTGCGCAACTTGCGTTCCTTATCCCGTTTCTTCTCCTTCTCA
Source organism: Lepidurus couesii (assembly GCA_022832235.1). Classification (NCBI taxonomy): domain Eukaryota; kingdom Metazoa; phylum Arthropoda; class Branchiopoda; order Notostraca; family Triopsidae; genus Lepidurus; species Lepidurus couesii. The sequence goes on from JAGJRP010001214.1 coordinate 10,093, forward strand.
CGTTCCTTCTCGCGTTCGCGTTCTTTGTCACGTTCGCGGTCGCGCGACCGAGTACGCGAACGCTTGCTCACGCGTTCTTTAACCTTCTCCTTCACTTTCACCCAGTAATCCTGGAAGTATTCTTCACGCAAAGAACTCGATTCCACGGAATCGTAACGATCGTCGCTCTGCAACTTACGTCGAGCCTCCGCCCACCGCCCGTAGCGTTCCATGTCGTGGCCCAGCACTTCCTTCAACATCTCCATGAACTCCTTCCGTATCTACAGCCGCGTAAAAACCCATCCGCGCGCCAAAAAAATAAGAAAATCCAGTAATTAGCACAAATTCCACCTAATTTCTTTCAAAAATCTTCACAATAACAATAAAAAAATAGTCCGTTATTAAAAAATGTTCCATTATTTGACATTTCCAGTCCCAGTGGCGCCATCTAACCTTGAACTTGGCAATTAAACAACAAAGCTATTGCGCATCACAATTTCTGTCCTACATCATAACAACTTTCGACGCAGAAATAATCATAAATTAAAAATTTATTCCCTCAATAAACACCTAAATGAGATTAAGACAGATCAACGAGTAATTCAGAAGGAATAACGCAAAAATGGATTATTTTTAAAAAAAAAGTTAAGGAAATTTCAAATCGATCTTTTCAATTTTTGAATTGTTTCAAATATCAGTTTAGAGGGGCCGAGAATTTCTGCGGGAGCTAAAGAATGGATTAGCTGAAGTCTTTTTTTGAGTGGGTTGAGCAAGACCTGTGTGTGATTGGGCGATTGGCGACCGCGCTCGGAGGCGCTTGCGCACTACAACCCGGCGCGCAAGACGCAGACTCCGCCGGTCTTTTAAGGGCCACGAACACGTTGCAAGTGAACTCCCATAGGTTTGCGCAGATGAAGAGCAGGAAACCGCAGTCGTACACGAAGGCGGCGTGGCCAAAAAACGCAGTATCAGCCTGCGCGGGACTATGCGCAACGATAAGCATTACACACATTACATACGACAAACCTTGTAAACTCTTACTATTGTGATCCATACGCACTTTTTTCCGCGTTAATTTTCTAACTGATTTTGGTTTTATTTTACACTAATTTTGTAACTGAATAACGAAAACTTTAATAAGAAGACGCATTGTGGAACTATCACTGAATTTTCCTTAATAAAGCTTCAAACTCAAGTCAACTCATTCAAGTTTCTAATCCTTAACAAGACAATCTTGAATTACTTTTAAATCTGCAAGTCGTTTTTTAGATGATCAGCTTTAAGCAAAATTAAATAGTTAAATTATCAGCTTATAATATAGAAAAACGGTGAAAATGACCAAAAAACAGACTTTTAGTAACGGAAAAGTAACGCGTTGCTGAGACTAGCTTCCAAGAACGATATTCAATTCGCTCAAAAAAATCGAAACGAGTAAGTTTTCATTGGAAAATTAAAATGAAATAAAAATGTGGAAGAAAAGAGGAAAAAAGGGAACTTACGCGTTCACGTCGTTTCTGCTTCTCTTCTTGCTCTTTGCGCCGGATTTCCACGATGTACTCATTGAACAATGACTCGCGTTCGCGCAATTTTTCGATATTCCGGAATCTCTCGTCTTTCCCATACTTGTGTTGAAAATCCGAAAAAGTAGACCTTGAAATTAAAATCCCCATATTATTTCCTGAAGTAACTACCGTTCCAGTTCAATTAACCTATTTTTTATTTTTTTTTTCGGAAAAATAGCCCTGAACGAGTGCACTCAGTGCATACCAGTACCGCCCCAGTGCGACACCAATGCTGCACTGACTGCACTCATCGAGTAACTTCGTCATAACCTCGAGAACTGGTAAATCGACCAGTTCTCAAGGATTAAACCGAAAAGGGCTAAAAACAGATTGAATAACAAAGAAAAACTACTCACTTGCCCACCAGTTTGGCTTCTTCCAGCAATTGCCGGTACTCGTCGCGTCGCTCCTTCAACTTGCTCTTCTTCTCCTTCTTCTCCTCCTCGGCTCGCTCTTTCACATACTTCTCGAAGACTTGCTTTCTTTCCTTCGACGTCAAGAGCAAATATCTCGCATCAAAAACGATCTTATGCAATTCCTTCTCCCATGTAGAAAAGGCCGATACGTCTTTCTCCACCAGCATTTCTCTAAACTGCGCCATTCGTGTATCCAGCGGAATCAACGCTCTTTGCTTCGCTGCTTTCGCCTCCGCTTCCACCGCCGCGTCTTTCACTTCAGGCGCGTCAAGCTCCACCACTTCCTTGGGAAGTTCCGCCGCCATTCCGGGCGCTTCTTGGCTGTCTTCGCTCACATCCAACTTGACGCGTTTGGCGCTCGGTTCGCCCGACTCCTCCTCCTCGGAATCATCGTCCAGTTTCACCACTTCTTGCGTGCCAGGGACAGCTGCTTCCGGATCAACAACTGTTAACTGGCTAGGGGCAATTAAGGTCGCAATCGGGGCTACAGTTACAGTTGCAATGGCATTAGGGGCTGCGACAGGCGCTAGCGGAGCGGGCGCCCCACCAGGAGGCGTGGCTACCAGCTTATCCACGTCCACACGGCCCACGAGATCAGGCGGACGCTCCCAGATGGACGTCCGAGTAGAAGGATTGTAGAAAAAGACACGCAGATCACCTGTCCATACCACACACCTAAAAACGGAAACAAAAATTAAGGTTACAAAAAACTTTTGAGATTTTTCAAACGTAATCAATGCTTTTGTATCAAGAAAACCCATTCAGAAAAAGCACTGTTTGGGCATTAACCCTAAATTTAATGAACTAATTACCAAGGAGTGCCGGGAACTGGCGTAGACATGATTGGTCTTGACTTATCCCCTTTGTTATTATCATCCAGTTTGGTTTCCTTGGCCACTGGCTTAGCTTCCGCCACAATTCCACTAGAAAAAAAGATGAATTAAAAATCCAATCTAATTAAAAAAGACCCATTCACGATGTACCTTCCAGGCTGAGTTAAAGTCATTTGGATAGTAGGAGCAGGTACGGGTTGTAGAAGCGTTCCATTCATCGCTCCCATCCCACTTTTCATGGAAGCGGGCTTTTCCCAAACCGATTCGCCCGTTTTAGCGTTGTAATAGTACGGTTTCCCATCAGGAGAGATGTGTTCGGTCCATTCTGCGACCGCGGTGGGTGTCGGCATGTGCTGAGACATGGCAGGCGGGGCTCCGTAGCCCACTCCAGCCGCCCAGGCCCCTGCTTGCTGCGCCAAAGCAGAGATATTAGGCGGAGGGCCCCCCAGATTCATCGGAGGATGCATATTTTGCATGTTCGGTGGAGGAAACGCCGGGTTGAACATGGGAATATCGGATTTGGGCTGATCTTGACCTATTCCGGGGTATTGCTGGGTCCCAGGCGTGCTTTGCTGTTGATTAGGCATGCCAGCCGCTTGGACCATGGCTTCGAGCTGGGGCTGAGTCAGAATCTTGACGTTGGGACCCTCTGGCTTGGCCCAGGTCGTCTCCCGGGTCTTCACGTGGTAAAAATACGACTTGCCTTCGCCAGCTTTGGTTTCCACCCAAACTTCGCCTTGCAAATCGGGCGGTAAAGTCCCTGGAGCGCCTGGCGTGCTGGGAAAGCTGGACGGAGCGTTGGAACCCGTTGGGGGAGGGTAAAAAGGGGGGCCGGAGTTAGGAGGCGGGGCTGAGAGGTTCGGCATGCCCATGCGAGGTGGACCACCCTGAAAAATAGACCAATGTGAACACTTTTATACACAAAAACGATAAAAAAAATGAATGAATATACACTAAAATAGATCAGAAACTTGAAATATTCTACTGAAATAGTCTAAAAAGCGGAACAAAACAGTGGAAAAGAGCATAATGAAACTACCATAGGGGGTGGACCACGGAGAGGGGCATTAGGACCAGGTCCCCAACCATCTCCATAGTCAAAGTTGGGTCCAGGAGGGCCAAAACGAGGACCTGGACCACCTGGACCACGTGGACCGCCATAAGGACCACCCATAGGTGGAGGAGGACCTTTAGAAAGACACAAAAAATGAGTTACTGAGTGTTGGAAACTTTAATTGTGATAGTCAAGCTGTTACCATCCATGTAGGGGGGACCTCGAGGAGGAAAACGAGGTCTGAATCCCATTCTGGGCTGAAAACCTGGTCTTGGAGTCCAACCAGGTCGGGTTGGCGGATGAAAGTTACGGCCTACTGGTGGAGGATCTGGGTTTTCATTTGGCATGTTCCCACGGTCATCTAAAAACGAATTACAAATCCCAATAAATTCGGACAAACTTTAGAAAAATCTAAAATGCTATATCAAATACTTATATGGTCCTAAAAAGATAACTCACAACTGATAGTGGTAAGATCTAGTTTAGTTTTAAAAAAGGAGAATAGAAGTAGGTATTGCCTAATTCTATTAGTATTATCTATTGATTGAGATATGTTCGATACGAGTGGAGAAATACGTTGCTTGGAACTGGAATTAATAATGCTCATATATTTGTAAGCGATAATGATGAAAATAGTAGATTTTAAGGACTTTACCTTCTTCGAAATCATTATTGTCTTCAGAGTCATACATTCCCAGGTTAAAAAGGTCTCTTCGTTAGCTAATTTGCTCCAAAAGTTGTGAAACGCCGGAAAACTCACTGCAGCCACAACATAACGTTCGCCATTGCACAGCATTACACCCTATACGTGGTGGCAGTTCTGCTCAGTAGATGGCGCCTCCGGTTAGGAAAAAATTACAGGATTAGGCGCTAAATTCAAATTCCCACAAAATTCGTTGCACTCTTCCTAGGAGGAATGGGACTAAAAATCGATATAATTACACTAAGAAATTTAGGGACACACTCGAAGGGTTAAATTTTTTCACAGGAATAAGAATTACATTTTTTCAGATGGCTGAACTAGAATTATTTAGAGCGCCAAATTCCAGTGCGAAGAAAACCGTTGGAAAGATCTTTAAAATTGCACCAAAACCTCATTTTAAACAATTTCTGATATGTTAAAGATTAAAGATTGCTGACATTCATTTCCTGCAATGAAAAACAGCCCTAAATGTACGCTACTTTTGTTGGAAAGATATTTATAAACGCAACACAGAACATTCCTTGCACATCCTTGTAGTCTTAAACTTTTCTTTCTGAAGACGGCGGACCTTCTCCGGTAAGCTGCTTCTCGTCTAAGCTTATTACTTTGGCCACCTTCCGGTACTGCTTTAGGAAAGTTACCGGACACTGCATTTCCTCCCAGCCCACCGGCACCATCAATACTCCTACACAAGTAAAAACGCAAGGCAAAAATAAGGAAACACAATGTGTTTTCGCAGCTAATGGACATGAAAACTCCTGTTACCGGATTCGCTGCTTGCCATGACAACTCCCAGCTCGTTTTCAGCCGTTGTCAGTAAATAAGCCGAAGCGTCTCCCAACGACAACTACAATCATAAAACTTAATGGTTTAATTTTGGATCTCTTCTCGTTTCTTTCTCCTTACCACCCGCGCTAAAATGACGTCACCAGGTCGGAAACTTTTCCCCAGTTCCACCTTATCTTTCTCAGTGGCTCGAACGTCTTCTTTCCGAATTAGCCCGTGAAAGGGCTCCGCCAAGTTGTACTCTTTGACACACAAGATGGACACTTTGACGAAGCGTGGATTCACCGACATGACTTTGGCTGTAACCACGTCGCCCGCGGCTGGAACCACGGTCGGTTTTTTCACCGGATGGACTTGAACCAGCACTCTCTAACCAGAAAAAATCCTCAAAAAATGGCTAAAATTCTCGATCGAATCCTCTTTCGCAGCAGTCAAGCACAAGTCTTAACAGTTAAGTCAATACAGGGTACTAAAATTTACTAAAAACGTAAACAATCATTGCAAAGCCTAGTCAAAATCTTCCTCCCTAAGCCAGAATCACTGAATCAGAAGACCAAACACAACCCCCACTCTTATTCCGAATCTTCCGAAGATTCCCTAACACTCTAAGGCTGAAGAACTTTCCAGCGCTCTTCATTAGAGCGCTTAATACGCTAGTAAACAGAGAATTGGAGCAAAATTTTAAAGTTCAGGCAAAGCTTTAACGACCTAGCAACAGCTGTTGAGTTAATTAGTTAACGAATTATTACTTGAAAAAGTGGGAGTAAGAGCATTTAAGAAAGAAATTGAGGCAAATGTTGATACCTTTGGATTCTCCGAAATGTTTTTCAACTGCACTAGGCCCAGTAATGTCGAAATAATATATCCTTGTCGAGTATAGGTTCCTTCTCCTGCCACGTGCTCTTCATCTAGTCCACAAATCCTTTGTCCTGGTATTAAGAAAAAAAAAATCAAGGATTTCCAAAATGTCTAACAAAAACACGAATTACTACAAAAAGCTTACCTGGGATAGTAAATATAGGCTCTTTGGTCGCCATAGCTTCTTTCTCTATTGAATTCCACGACCTAAAGAAAGAATATCCCCGAATTAAATAAAAAACGAGAAAAACTGTCCCGGAATCTTGCAACAAAAAATTGGAACTACTATTAACAGTTTAAATTGCGTCAGGAAATAAGTTAGATACATTAATAAACTAATTAATAGACTAGTTCCGAGTACGGTCTTCAATTTCTCTTAACCTGACGAAACGAGAGTGTTAACTTGATTTTCTGCCCCAATTACGACCTTTTAATACGTTCCCCCCTAAGCGCGTGCGCAGTTGTAAACCCCCGCGCCCTCTGCCAACCATAAAAGCCCTTAATCGAAGAACTTTCGTTCTTCAGTTACAGTTTCGGCCCTTTACACTCGTTTCTCAGTCAATTGGGTAGTTTCCAACCTTATTTTGTAACAAACTCCATATCAAAGTCGTTTTTTTCAAGTCAGGATCACGTGCTGGAACTAAACTGAAACTTGAAGATTCTAGGAATTTATTTCTTGGAGTTGGAAATATTTAGAACAATAAAAAGGAACTGAAAGCAACGAAAGAAATGGGGATATCTAATTGGGTATCACTGTTGTGTGTCTACTTTGTAAGTGCAAGCGAAATAGAGAGGAATTTGAGCCCTAAGGCGATAAAAGAGCCCCTTTGCTCTTCAGTGACTGCGAAGATTGGCGCGAAGATTCAGGATAACACCACGGATTATTTCTGCTGCAGCGACCAGGAAGTTATTCCCCAGCTTTTGATGTGTGACGGCACACCTGACTGCAGTAATGAGTTGGACGAGAGCGTACAGCAATGCGGTGAGAAAATTGATCGGTTTCCAGACCATTTCTGCCAATTTCTACTCATTTCTTTTCAAAAATGTCCATATATTTAAAGCGTTTCTTGTCCTTTAGAATTAGTTTAAATTAGTCCTCCTTCATGTCTAATAAGAGCAAAATAGACTAAGAAACTAAAAAGCCAATACTGTTGAATATTTATCCAACATTGCTGCTTATTTCTCTCGCAGTTTTATTTCTGTTTTGACTCTCGAGTGTTACAATTTGAAGCGATTTATGACATAGTTTTACTTTTCATTAGATCGAGAACAAACTTGGAGTTGTAGCAATATTTCTGACACATTTCCATTAAATTCTATGCAAGATGCCATTCATGATGCGAGTAAGATGCGATTCATGAAAGATATTAGGACTAGAAAGTGAAAAACTAAATTAGAGCCGTATTGCAGTCTATTTCTGCCCAATTTCTGCCAAGATCGGTCTATTGCTTCTGATTTTATCCCTCCATCTTAAATTAATGAAAGGGAGTCCTTCTTCGCAACAGAACTAATGTCAGTCCATCCCAAATTCATCTTCACAAAATAAGAAAATGAGATAAAAGTAATATTTCAGACTATTTCGGTGGATTTCTACGGACGCTTTCTACTCGGTTTTGTACACGTTTGTTGCACGTAAGCAATTCAATGGATCAGTGAGCAATACCTACCAATTGAAGTGTGGAAAAAATAACTTGAAAGAGTAATTTATTTCTGCTTATTCCTTAGCGTATTTCTGCAAATTCCTTTCAAAAGCAATTGGATGTCTTAATTACAGTTGCTTACAACCGGAAACAATAGTTTTTTAAAAATATAAAAAGAAGTTGCAGACAAATTTCTGCGAAGCAATATGACCCACGATTTCTTCCGATATTTTTTTACAACCTTAAAATCCCCAAAATGAAGGGCTTGAACGCTTCAGCGCCTGAAAGACTGGAAGTAACGCTTTAATATGCTAATTTCTCATGTCTAAATCTGTGAAGCAATGTTTCTCATAAATATCTGAATATTTCTGTCCAGAAAATAACACCAGAAAACAAAGTTTCAAGTCCAACAACGCCTATTAAATTCTTGCGAAAGCTCTTTACAGAATCACTTTTATCTTGAGCTAGTTTTACGATATGTGAAAGAAAAGATTCAAGGGAAATCTATTGCTGCCATACTGTTTCCAACCGGGCATTTCTACTTTCAGGTTGCCTGCCCAATGAGTTTCGTTGCGAAGATACTTGCATCAATGCTGTCCACCGCTGCGATCGCATTTGGCATTGCCGGGATGGTAGCGATGAGCAAGATTGCGGTAGAAATACAACAAATAAATACAAATACAAAAAAAAGGATCAAAAGACGAAAAACTTGTCTGATTTCCTACAGAACTGTACACATGCCCCTCGACCCATTCCAAGTGTGACAATCATTACTGCATCCCTGAAGAAGCCTTCTGTAATTTCGTGGATGATTGCGGTGACAACTCGGACGAAAAGTCTTGTCGTAAGTCTTACTTTGATCTTCTTTTTCTACTTCTTCCATACCCCGAAGAACTGCAACAGCTGTAATTTCTTCGTTGCGTCACTTTCAATGACACGTCGAAATCTCGGCAAGAATCCCATAATGAAAGGGAGGCCAAAAGAACGGACATCAATCGAAGTCTTAATAAGAAGGTTCGAGAAACTGAACTTAGGGCTTCAAGAGAAACTGTTTTAAAAGAAATTTTACCATGAAAATTGCTTGCAAGAGTATTTTCTACCCATTAAAAACATAGACTCTGAAGTTTAAAGCCAAACGTACAGATTCTTACACTTTTCACAAGGGCC
>JAGJRP010001215.1:0-19066 GCA_022832235.1 Lepidurus couesii
GCAAGGGTAGAATAGTTACGACTCTGAAAGTCATGGTGTTCAATGCACGACAATGGCTTTCGTGTCTGTAGTGTGGAGATATTTTTCTTCGCTTGACACGTGGAATACGGGAAATATGGACTTTATTATACCCAAGTTTCATAGTGGATTTTTATCCAAAAGAATTACTGATAGCTACACTTTATGACAACACCTACATACCCCTTTTCACTACGCAAAACAGTATCACGCCAAAAATTTTTACCCTATCTACCCTTATATTTTAATTTTTGCTTATCATTTTCCAAAATTCATCAACTAAATTTCTTCCACACTTTTCGTTCTTTCTCTTTCCCCAATCTTTTCACCTATTTCTGTTCTTTATTATCATTTATCATTTCTGTTCTTATTTGTATCCTCTTATTCTCATTTCTCAATCTTCTCCATCAGAGAATTCTTTCTGACATTTAATTCCTCAGGCAAAGAACAAACTACGCCAAGTTTATCGACTCGCCGCATAATATCCCACATTCAAATCAGCCCGCTCCTACTCATAGAGTAGCTATGCTCCTACCATAGGCTCCTACTATTTCAACTTCAGCCATCTGTTGACTAGAAGTCTACATTCACACTCACAACTCCCAGCTGCGACTTGCCCAGCTTATTCGACGGTCACATCTGTCGTCTTGTAATTTACTTAACCGTAATTCACCACACTAGAAATTCACCACATCATAACTCGGAGGGAATAACATTCTACTCTTAATCCGAGTAAGCAAAATTTTATGCAAAATGACTAAACAATACAAGAATATCTTAAATGTTCAAGCTTGCAATGTATCAACCATCCGACCAATTAAAGGGACCAGCTTTGTTGCAGGGCATACCACGGCAATACTGTTGCTTGCAGAAGCCTTTCGAAGGATTTCGAAGGGAATTTTAGTCAATAAATTAGACGAGTATCAGGAAAAGAAGTCAGGAAATTGCGTATCCCTTTCATAGGAACTGTATTAATTACTACGGAACGTCAGTAATCATAAAGACCAGGATGCCAAGGGAAGGGAACTTATCAGGTGAGTAAATTGTACAAACAAATTTGGAATACCCAAATAAATTCTAAAGACGCGCTTTTGCAAGGTAGAATACGATTTTTTTTTTTTTTTTTTTTTACATTCACCCACACCGGGGGAAGATATTTTCCTTCCTAGCATGGAGATGAACACGAACCCACAATGGAAAACGTCGTGAAAGTGTCCCTGGAACGATTCCCGTTGATTTTGAGAACCTGTGCAGTATGACAAAAACAGTGATGGCATGGCAGCAAAAAACTTGGGTCGGACTTAGTCTTATAAAGGGAGCGTTTGCATATTGGACGAGCTAAGGAATAAAAGTTTCTCTCAGCATCTAAAAACTCTCGTTTTTCTACTTAACGCTTTCCACAGAAGTCGTACATAAGGGAATACAGTACTCTCAAACCACTCTATAATACAGAATCTAATGTTTAATCTCTAAGGTATCGAAGCCTTTTGATCCTGCTTCACAGGTTCAGTGCGGCAAAAAATCCAACATAGTCATAAGTAAGGCCCTGGGTAACAAAAACAACTCTCATGCAAATCCCCCCTACTACTTTCTACGCTCTTTCCAAATGTCCGTTAACAAGTCCCTTTAGCTCAAAACCATCACACCCCCTCCCCAATTCGACTGCTTTAACAAGTGAACGCCTCCTCCAGTGGGCGAGCAAGAGTAAATCCGCAATGGAAAATGCAAAATTCTGGAGTTTGCCGAAAACAAGGTAATAAAGGTGAGTCGAAGAAGAAATGCATGATGAGAAAAGGAAAGGATAAGTCGCTGCTAAAATGACAATTTGACTAGAGTTTTCTTCGGCGTCCTCCGCTCAGATCATGAATGTATAAGATTGGGCCTTATCATCATAATAATAAGGGACGTTTTTTTCTAGAATAAGGCTGATGGAACAAGGCCAGCTTTGATGGCCGCTCCTAGTGCCAATATCAAAGCAGGGATACTCAAGGAAAAGCCAGAAGCTCCATTGCACCCCTCACTAATTCCACTGCATGTGCAAGTCGTGACGTAGATTTCATGCGTTCCGGTTCGGTAGGCACATGCCGCTTCTCCTGGATCGCTTGTCAACCAACCGCAGGTCCGGATAACTCTGATTTTATTTTCCACTGAAGAAACAAACGAAAAGATTAGAAAATTTCCCATCAAATTACGGATTTAATTACGGTTAATTGAAGTAAATGAAGGAATTTGCTACTGTACCGTACTATTCTACCCAAAATGAAAGCTACCGCGTGTCCCATAAGGTCAGGTAAAAACTGGTAAAAGTAATTTGGCCTCATCACAGTATTTCTCTATACTACAATGACGCAATAGTGAATACTAAAACGTAACCTAGTGAATCCATCTATTGCTCGTAATTGGAACTTTTTGGGTCACTCCGGTTACGTCGCTTGGTAGCTTCTTTCAGGTACGGAATAGTACAACTGTACAAGTAACATTGGCTTCTTATGAAGAGAAAGTACACACCTTTCTGGGTGATTTTCCTGCACATAGTCGCGTTGATGCCTTGTAGATGCGGTCGCTCAATTTGGTCGCAATCTGACATTTCGATAGTGTGGGAATCAAAGGGGTCAGCACAGCGAGGGTCGTATGCGGAATTGCATTCCCAACATCTGATGGCTTGACCTACAAAGACAGAAATAGAAAAAGCAATAAAGAAAACAATTATTGATTCAATCCGACTGCACACATACAAGCGAAACAAGAACTCTGCCCAGCTAATTAGATTACCTTACAGCCGGGATAAAAAAAAAGAAAGAAAAAAACTGCCGAAAAGGTAAGAAAAACTTGTTCAAAAACTAGGTTTCGTCACGTGATACAGCGTGAAACCCTGGGACGGGAGCGCTGTTACTCATATCGATCCGCTTCGTTTCGTTCGGCGACCAGCCCGCTCCCTCTCTACCAAGCCAAACCCGCCTTTTCCTCCTGGACTTTCGCCAGAGCTTTATCCTAAACGTAATGCGGTCCAAAAAGAGTCCCAATCGCCAAGATTATCTCAAAAAAAGAGAAACATTATCGTTTCAGACCACATCCCTCAAAGCCTGACTTTCTACGATAAGAACCCACAGTTTGGAGCACTCTGTATCATTTCAATCGTGTCAGCCAAAAAATAAATGCAACTCAACGCTATTGACTCAAGATCAAAGGCAAGCCAACATCACAACGGAAAAGCGATCTTTAAACACATTGACTTTCAGATTAAAACAGCGGAATACTCCAATCGACCATGACTTGCGCAATAGCCTCAGGCAAATGTACTGGCCTGATAAAACAGAAGAAATAAAGACTCATCAACGAAAAGCCATACTTGGCGTCTGGCGGCAGGCGTGGACGTTAATTACCTCTGTCACCAATAAGTATTAGTTGAAGGTCTCACTGCTGGATCTTACTGCGAGGCTAATATTGGCTTTACAACACAAGTCAACGTCGATAAACGGAATCGATTCACTTCGTATTGTATGTACCTTGTTGGGCAGCCAGTACGAGGATTAGGAAGGCGCAGGTAACCGATACAGCCAAGCTGCTACTTCGCCAGCCCAGTTCCATGTTGAAAGGTTTTAGTAGCAAACTTTGACGCAGATATGTTAACAAACTTCCGGAAAATTGTCAACTGGTATTGAGGGTATTGCCGTTATTCCCGCTACTCCGCTTAGCAATTACAAGAATCCGCCAACAAATCCACCTCGGGTATACCCCACTCATATATTGATCCAACCGTCGTGGTCTGATCTTCTCCTTACACGAAAAAAAGGACAAAAGGAAAAGTTAGTCATCCAGTTGAAGACCTCTCATCACCGAAGTCAAGTAGCTGCAGCTTTTACCCTACCAATAAAATCTTTCCGAAAAAAATTTAAAAAGGGTATTACTGTTTCGCAGATATCTTTTGCGAAATTGGAAGCAGCGGACACTCTTCTGCACCAAAACGGGTTAGACAATGCCACCAAATCGAAACAAGACAGATCAAACCGTGATCAGCCCATAAATCTCAACCCAAACTATTGCCCAAATTTACGCCAAATCTTCCTCACAAACTTTTCACTCCATGGACGAGACCTGTAAAGGATGACTGGGCCAATGCAGCTAGCTTTGGCATTGATCTTTTCAGAGGGATCGCTTCCTCTTGGCTTAGTAAGACGTCACACTATTGGCGTTTGCGCCGTCACCATGCCTCTTCACCCTCAAAATCGATGCGAGTCGAGCCTTCGTAAGCAGAAACAATTTATACAAAAAAGAAATAAGACGATTCATATAAAATTCAACGGCCTTTAAGTTGGGTTATAAACCGTGAGCGTAACGGTTTTGTATTGTAAAACCATCACAAAATTAAATAAATTATGAGATTTAATAGCTATAACGTCCATCACGTTTCGCCATTTTAAACTCGAGGGCGGGTCTTGTAAGCATTGCTGCTTTGTTTAATCTTCTTGAGTACTTCCGGAGAATCTTCGTTGAAATTACGTACATATTTATAGGGATACTTGTCAGTTTCCGGCGACTGTCTTGTATCGGTCGAGTAGCTAGGTACTTGACGGGTCGGGTACTTGGGTGCCTCGCTGTCGCTGGAATAAGGACGCGACGACGGGCGGTTCGGCTGGTAATCAGGCTTGGGACTGTACCGATAACCACTCGGCAAGTTGGAAGAGGGTGTGTCCTCGTTGCGACTTGATTGGCTACCAGGGGCGTTGGCATTCCGCTGTGCTTTGTAGTAGTTCAAAAGGTTTTGGTATCTAGCGGCCTCAGCGAGCTTTTCGGAACTGGAAGTGCTGGAATCTCTAGCGTTGTCAATACGAGAATTGGAGCCGTACTCCTCGCGGTTGTACCCACCGTAACCTTTGGAATGGGTCAGTCCTTTCAATACGTTCCCACCATGATGGGGCAAGCCTTCGGTGCCGTGCTGGAACAATCCGCCACCGAATCCACCGCCATGTCCACCGCCATGTCCGGCGCCACCGTAACCCGAACCATGCCCGCCGCCATATCCGGCGCCACTATAGCCCGAACCCTGTCCGGCGCCACCGTAACCCGAACCATGCCCGCCACCATATCCGGCGCCACCGTAGCCCGAACCATGTCCGGAGCCATGGGCGGTCGGGATAACACTGGCTGAAGACGAACTAGACAGAGTAATGATCCCAGGGGAGTTGCCACCTCCATACCCACTTCCGCCATGACCGCCATACATAGGAATGCTGATTCTGTTAACTTTTTCTTCAGGCGCGCCCCCTGATCGTTTCAAGTAAGATGGCCCCTCCTCTTCTTGCTGCTCAAGTGCTCGTAAATTTGCGTGCGGGTTAGGCTGGAGGTTGTAATGCGGCGACATGTATTGCGAATCCTGGTTAGAGTCCGCATGGTCCAGCATATCGTATTCTTGGGCACCGGTCAATGCAAAAAAGGCCAAAGCCAATACCAGAGACCTACGGTTGAAAATATCGTTGAAAAGGTTATGAATTTATACTTAAACTTAACGAAAGTACACAATATAGCTTACCGCATGATAACAGTTGTATGTAGCTTCCTTTGGTAGTTGAGACACTTGGAACATTTGAAGTAAGAATGTGATGGTTCCATGCCGTTGCTTGTACCTTTTATACATGGGTTCTGAACTTGAAAACACCGAACTCACAAAGAAGTTCCGCAAAAGAACAACGATCAGGAACTGGTTAAGGCGAATTGATATACAAAAAGGATGCAAAGGGAAGCCTGTAGTTTCCGAAAATAGACCCGGTCACTAGGGTACATAAAAACAAGACCCTTCAAACTGGTATTCTTAGCTTAATTAGGCTTTCCGTGCGCATAACAAGAAGTAGAATTTTCGCGATCCATTTTGGGCTAACGGCAACGATTTTCGCAGTTTCTTCCTTGACTACTTAATTAGTTAACTCTTGCAAGAAAACGTAAGTCATTTTTAAGGCAATATAAGTGCATGTACGATTTTAACAAGCTTGCTTAAGAACTCGTTAAACTACATTATATAAGGTCCTTTTTTTAATTGGAGTAAAAAAAATAGCCTAGAAGCCTGCACGACCAGCACTGACCTCCGAACACTCATTGACCCACTAAATCCTTTCTCAGAATTTTTCAGTTGTCCAAAAATATCCTTCCAAACTTGTAAGCTAACCTCCTAACCTGTTCGTCTGCTCTACGAAAGAAGGCAGCTGATAATACGATAATACAAGTTGTAACCCTCCCGAAAATACCAGCTTGACATCTTACTCGACGCTTGTTCTACTGGAATTTTAGAATTATTACAGAACGTTTCGGGGCAAATCAAGAAAATAAGTAAGGATCTTGCTATTAAAATGGCTAAAAGTTTGTGGATTGGAGTAGGACGATCAAGTAGGTGAGTATTGCGGAAAACATTGCCAAAAGCGTGGAATTCGTCATGGTATACAGGCCATACGGGTTCATACATACGGAGCGACCATGCAGTCGGTTCATAAAAAGGTGGAGGATTCTATCGGCGCTATATAAGGAGGTTAGACCCGTTACGGTCAACTGCAGCTTCTCGTATTGGTTGAAGATGCTACTGCACAACCCGTTGAAACACACCATTCTCACGAGGTAGAAGATAACGTTGACCAAGTACGAAATGTACATGGATCGGGCTACGGACTTTCTCCTGATGACCGCGTAACCCAGAACGCAGGTCATGAGGAAGTGACCTCCTTGAACAGCCAGAATAATCAAGCTGAAAATACTGCTGAATTGGTCTATTAGTCTTATAATGGATTCCGTTGCTAGCCATGCGTCCTGGATCTGTTCCGTTCGATCGCCAGCTACTGGAACAGTTGTTTTGGAACGTTTCCTCACAAAATTAGCTTCAGGTGATGAAACAACTCTGCTTTCTGGTAGAAATATTCCAATGTTAGAGAGATGGGTCGCAGTCCAGCCCGAATGAGCTGCAGGATCCATTTGCAGCAGTGGTAGTACCCGGTATGCGGAATCCAAGGTTTTGTTGATGTGGGCGAAGGACAACGACAGGTAGTAGCACAAGATGCCGATCCCGAGTTCCCCCAGGATGACAAATACCCATGAATACGTGATATGGAGTGTATGTAAGAAAATCGCAACGGCGCCAAGGAATCCTGAAGCGAACAGCGGCTCGTAAGTAAGTAATCCAGGTGAAGGGTTCGAAACAACGTAGCTGATGACCGACACGATAGAGGCGATTCCCATGATGGCGTACAAGATAAACATAAGTCCTAAATATCGAACAGATCTTTCGGAGCAACTGAGCCGGTGGCTCAAGTACAAACGATCCCAGATGGTGAATAGGGTTCTAATGGAGTGGCTTTTGAAAGCAAAGTAGAGATGGGTAACGACGGCAGGGTAAACGGACATACACCAGATTGTCCCGTCGATGAAGAGAACCACCATTCCTTCTTCTTGACCGGGGTCGTTGCTATGGGTAATTAAACCCCAGTATACATGTCCTACGACGCCTAAAACTATGACCATGATAATCAATCCTCGGACGAGGTGAAACCAATGGAAAGCGCGGTTGGGAGGGACCATAAGTGGAGTTTGGACTGCCCAACAATCAGGCAAACCTACCAAACCAGTTATACACACTACGGGTTTTAAGAAAGTTAGAAACGGTAACATTTTCCGAATCTTTAGAGAAACAAGTGACTACAACCGTGCTCTAGAACAAACTAACAAGCAATTGAAAGCAAGTTTAGGTCATACTGGATATTAGAGTACCATCCATACCATGTATCAGGTCAAGGTACTTTGGGTGTGGGTACTGTACGCATGCGATTCGATTTGGTTCAATCAGCGTGAAAGGTGCTTTTTCGTGGCTTCCTGAAGGATATAGGGGTAAGAAAAGAACATAAGAAAAACGCTTAGTCACGTACGATAAGCGTTCTAGTAGTGACAAATGAGACAAGGATGACCCGGACCAAACCTATCATCTTGATGGTGATCGCGGGTACACCTACACACGCAACAAGTTACACCTGGGGAGAGTAAGTACGCCAATGAGACAGATATTACCCCATTATGTCTCTGGTGGACAAACGAATGTGCGAAAAACACAGCACTTTGTAAACAATAATCGTTATAGTAATACCTCCGAGTTATTTTTATGTGTTTTGAGAAGCGACCCTCGTTTCATTCTAGATAGTGAAGGGAATAAGCAGCACATGTCATAAAACGAGCCAAAGTGAGTTGATATATTTACCAATCTAAGAACTGTTCCTTGCACTCACTTACATTCGGTCACTCCTTCAACAAAACTTGAAGGGTAATACGTGAGTGCACTCATGTCATAGTGTACTGTCACGTACTCGTGAGTTTGTGAGTATTCCAGCGATCTTAGCAACGTAATGATTTCAATGCTAAAATCTATCTATGAAGTACCCGTATTAAAATAAATGAAGTACGAAATTAGGCTTTTTCTGCGGAAATAGTACCCGAACTNAGCCAAAGTGAGTTGATATATTTACCAATCTAAGAACTGTTCCTTGCACTCACTTACATTCGGTCACTCCTTCAACAAAACTTGAAGAGTAATACGTGAGTACTCGTGAGTTTGTGAGTATTCCAGCGATCTTAGCAACGTAATGATTTCAATGCTAAAATCTATCTATGAAGTACCCGTATTAAAATAAATGAAGTACGAAATTAGGCTTTTTCTGCGGAAATAGTACCCGAACTATGCCAAACTATTGTTGCTTGTATTTCTTTTGAGACAGAAAATTATACTTCTTTCGTGTTTGAATTTTAAACTGTAATTCAATTCATTCACCATAAAGTTAATATATTTCGCACTTACCTTGAATGATATGAGCTCTAATGCTGCATTCCTAGTCTTTTCTCCACAGATGTAATAAAGTTTAGGTAAATTCTTTCAAAGCAATACAGCCAATTCAATGGTATGAAAACTACATATAGACGGGATTCTCATGTTTCAAACGGCTCTAAACCAAGTAAACAATGTGGGGAATGTCGCAATGGTCGCTATATAGAGCTTTTGCCAAATTATGCCTCTCGCGGCAAGAGTTGGCGAAATCCGCCATTTTGAGTACATTTAAGTTAAGGTAAACAAACAACAACACACTGTTTTCCGTGAATAGTTTGGTTTTGCTTACAGCTTTTACAAGTAGCTCAGGTAAACAAACAAAAAGACACAGTAAGACACAAAGCTAAAGACACAAAGCAAAACCAATACATCACGGAAAACAGTTTGTTGTTGTTTGTTTACCTTAACTTAAATGTACTCAAAATGGTGGATTTCCGCCAACTCTTGCCGCGAGAGGCGTAATTTGGCAAAAGCTCAATAGCTACGAAAAACCCCCGCTAGTTATGAACTGGGTTTGGGGCAGTAAGCAAAAACTGCCCTTTGAAGCCATTCAGGCCTGATTGTAAGTCCAGACGAAGCTATGTACGCAGTTAGTGATAAGTTTTAATTTTCAAACTTCTTCTACCAAGATTACAATTTTCCAACATCTCAATCACAAACTCATAAATCAAAAGTCCCCACTTCTACAATAACTTTATTTCGCATTTGAATTGGGATGAATAAGATATGCTGAACGATCTGACTATCTTTCTAGCGTTTCTAAAACATGTTACAGGTGGGGATGATCCACAACACAAAACCGGAAGCTGTGGTCCCCGTAATGATGCACACTGAACATTCGACATGCACAAGCTAAAGAAAAAAAGAAAAAAAATTGTTTTAAAGCTTAACATTCCAAAACAACGCGCATCAAGATAGGAACACCCTTATTAACAAAAATCATGATGTGTGGAAACTAAACTGTTGCTTAACAAAAATTAAAAAAAATAAATGGATAAATCAGCCTGCTGTAAGTTTTCCC
This sequence comes from Lepidurus couesii, assembly GCA_022832235.1. Lineage (NCBI taxonomy): Eukaryota > Metazoa > Arthropoda > Branchiopoda > Notostraca > Triopsidae > Lepidurus > Lepidurus couesii. The sequence continues at coordinate 9,888 of JAGJRP010001215.1, forward strand.
ACTTTGATCCCACCAAAGCCTGCCAAATCTTGTTTGGTGTGACCGGCTATGCGAAACATTCTCCAATTGCACTACCGAAACAATGTGGTCCGGGAGATCAACCACACGGCTCATTAGTAAGTGAATTCACGACAACTTCCTCCCAAATGGCGATTTGAATCTTGCCACCGACAAATTCTAATGAATGGGCCAGTTCTACCAGCTTTTTTCGTCTTTTTTTAATCCACTATGTACACCAGGATGTCATGATTTGAGCTCATGTGGACATGTGCGTGTCTTCCACCCCCTTTCTTTTGAACCAGACTTTGAGTTAACAGTTCAACGCTTGCCGAAATTCACACAAACTTATTCAAGCGATACGAATGGCTTACTTTCTTTCGGCAAGTTAACAGCATTTCTTTTTCTGAGGTTTGCTTTTCCGCAGGTTTACTGTATCACTGGTTGTGTTGGCCTGGCGCTCTTTCTCTTCCTTTTTAGACTTCAAAACGAGCCTCGTAATGGCATTAAACATCTAAAAACGCACAAACGATCAATTAATTACGAATCACAAACCACTTTAAGGAATTCGTTACCTCGTCTACGTTCTTATTGTCTTTCGCACTTGTCTCGAACAGCTGGATCCCCGTTTGGGATGCAAAACGTTGAGCATCTTCCGTTAGAACTACTTTTCTCTCTGGTAAATCATCCTTGTTGCCCACTAAGAAACCACACAAAAAAATCGTATTTGATGAAGGTGAAAACTTATAAGGAAGTAAAAATACCTAATATTCTGTTAACCACATCGCAATTATTCTCGATTTCTAGCAACCATCTCTTGACATTCACGAAGGACTCTCCAGAATTGACGTCATAAACCACAATGACCCCATGCGTGCCTCTATAATACCTATAAGGATCGAAAAAAAATCATAAACTATAGTCGTAAAACTTGTCTTTCTAATTAAAATGATTTCTTTACGTGGATGTGATTGTTCTAAAACGCTCCTGTCCTGCTGTATCCCAAATTTGCAGCTTAACTTTTTCTCCATCAATGTTCACCGTCCTAATTTTAAAGTCCACGCCAATAGTTGTGATATAACTGGACTGGAAGACGTTATCAGCGAATCTCAGAAGCAATGAACTTTTCCCAACGCCTATGCAAGATAAAGAAAGCATTAATATGCTTGTTACGACGTCGAATAATAAGCTTTGATAGCTTTTCTACTTACCACTGTCTCCGATGATCAACAGCTTAAATAAATGGTCGTATTCCTTGTTACTGCCCATGTGTGACATTGTTACAATTGGTTTATGATAAACTGGCCTTTCAAACTGTTCAGATCGGATCAGTTCACAGTTCAACAGTCGAATTGGAAGCCAAAAGCAAAATGAAAAGGCGATGCAAAAATCCACACCAGAATACGCCAAATAAAAACGAAAACAAAATGCTCACTACTACACGGACGTAGTTCACGCTTTATAAGCCATGACTGAGCTAAAGCAATATCTAACGGTTAACACATAAATCGCTGAAATTTCACAGAATGCACTTAAATTTAAGGCTTCTTAAAATGACTAATTACGCCCGCAGGAGACCCGCCCCCGTGTTCTTCCAGAGCTTTACAACAAAATACTTCATGAACTACCCGTCAGATGGCGTTCCTGTATTTTTTAAAATTCTATTTTATTAAGCCCGACAATTCACTTTTGCTTTGAGAAATAGTGGGTTGGTGGCTTTTAGCTTTCACTAAAACGAGCACTTAACTAAATTGCAGGAAGATAACACTTGTGTGCACACAAAGACATTAAAAAGTCTTTGTTGTGGATACGAAGAAAAACTTATAAGCGACTCTTAAAATCATTAAATGCAGTTGACGAAAGTTCGAGTAAAAGCCCGCAGTGGGAATTCGCAACTCCGACCAGAAGGCTTCAAAATGAAGCGAAAAATTCTTTCGCATTTTGAATTGAAATCAACTGTTCATCCATTGTTTCGTACGTTGAAGCCAGTACAGATTCTCACCAAGGTGATTCTCTTCTTACCAGAATGGATTGACAAACCGGAAGCATTCCAACCGAAATCTGTTACCAAAATCATTTTACTGAGCTTTAGCTGGCTATTGGCAACAGGCGAAGCGAGTTTGCTGGGCTACGGAATATGTGCCTTCGTGCGTTTAATTGAAGTAAAACAAGAACTGTTGAAAACACTCAATCCGATATTGTGGGTACTCTGGAATTCCATGGCTTTTGTCACTCACGTGTTTATACTTTGTAATTTAACGCGATTGTCCGCCTTTTTTCGCTCACTGAAAGATTTCACGGCTCGGCACGTACTCTTGCAACGATATAAAGTTGACTGTAATTTTAAGGTTGTAACAGGACTTTATGTGGCTCTTGTTGTTACCCTACTGATATCCGCGGTAGGACTCATATTCTTCATGATGGAGAATTTAGATGTTCCTCCTCTTCTGTCATCTATTTCCTTTTTCAGAAGTGGTCACCTGTTTTATGTCGCTATAGGCTTACAACTTCACTCTGGAATCTATACAGCTGTTGGCATAGTTACTGTAGATCTAGGCGTAGGCTTTGTTTTTTATTACTTGGGCGTCCGATTTCGCTGCTTGGCCCTGTACTTGCAAGATTGCTGCTCGAAAGTCCGGCAAGACTCGCCCAATCACCCTGTGACGCAAGGCATTCCATCGATTTGGCAAACTTACGAAGATATCATGAAGCTTTTGGAAAATGGAAGCTCTTTGTTTGGGCCATTAGTGTTGATCAATCAATTGAACCACTTGCTCGGCACCACGGTCTTCACGTATTCGGGAATACGCAGCAGTTTCACCTTGACTATGACGAATGTCGTGGTTTATTTAGCGAACTGGATCCTGTTCTACTTTCGTTCCATAGTGTTCAACACTTTAGTCAGTCGAGTGAATACTGAACATAGCAAACTACAGCAAACCTTAGCTCGTTTAGCTGCAACATATAGCGAACTAGATCTACAAGACAGTCCGAAACAAGCTAAGGAATACTCTTTGGTGAAGAACCTGTTGAATCGCGTGCAGAACCATATAGTAGCCGTCAGTCCATTGGGCTTGTATAACATCACTCCCGGTACTCTATGCGTTATGGGAGGCACCGTAACCGCCTATTTAGTGGTACTCCTACAATCCAGCGGCTCTGCCTGATAGCTGTATTGTATTTGTGAAATAATGTGAAATAATATATGGGCACATTAACCACACCTTTTTTCATTATTGCCAATCTTATTAAAGCTAAAAGACTTGTATATAGGAACACTTCGAACACGCAACTTGGATCGATTTTGCATTGAGAAAATTGTTGTTATATTACCCATCAACTCTTGGTTTTTATATAACCTATTACTATAGCTACCCACGATCTTAATATCGCTTACGCACACTCCGTCCAACCCGTCTCACAAACTTTTCCGCCCTCACATTCCGACCCTGAAGGAGAAGTTAAGAAAAGTCGCAGTAATAGGGCGAACTAAGGCGAACTAATTGGATAGAATTTTTTTTGTGGGCTTAGAACGAAGTGGACATACACATCAATCTCAATCGCTCTTCAGTGCAGTTAGGAAAAAGTTACCCGGGCAAAAAAATAGATTTTATGACAATGAAGTGCAATTATGTCAAGCCACTGCAAGTAAAAACCCCTACTCACCCTCTAGTTCGTGTATTAAGACCAATACAGGTCATTACGAGGGTGATTTACTGCGTACCAGAATGGATTGACACACCAGATTCATTCCAACCCGGATCTGTTACGCAAATTTTCTTATTAAGCTTCAGCTGGCTCTTGGCGATTGGTGAATCAAGTATACTGGCGTACGGTGTATATTCCTTCATGGATTTAATTGGAAAGAAAGCTGATCTATTACAAACATTGAATCCGTTGCTATGGGTACTCTGGAACTCCACGTCCTTGTTTATTCACATATTTGTATTGTGCAACTTTAAGCGTTTACGAGCATTGTTTCGCTCTATACAGAAATTCACCGCTCGGCACGTACTCTTGCGGCAATACGAAGTCATATGTAATGCTAAAGTTGTCATGTCACTTTATGTGGTGCATAGCTTTATTCAACTTACATCTGGAATAGGCTTGGTTTTCTTCATGATTGATACTCCACATATACCTCCACTCCTAACATCATTTCCCATGTTCACAACTGGTATTTTGTGGTACGTCGCTATAGGGGTACAATCATACAGCGGAATATATGCAACGGTTGGGTTAGCTACTGCCGACCTTGGCATTGGCTTCGTTTTCTATTACTTGGGCCTTCGATTCCGTGTTTTGAGCCTGTACTCTCAAGATTGTGCCTCGTCAATCGAAAAAGTCTCATTCCATCCTATAACGCGAGGCATTCCAACGATCTGGAAAACTTACGAAGAAGTTATCAAGCTGCTGGAGAATGCCAGTTCTTTGCTTGGGTGTTTGGTAGTGTTCAATCAGCTGAATCATTTGATCGGGACTGCAATCTTTACGTATGCCGGAATATGCAATACTCTCACAATGACGATGGCAAGTGTCATGACTTATATCACAAATTTGATCCTCTTCTACTTCCGTTCCATAGTGTTCAACACCTTAGTCAGTCAAGTGAACGTTGAACACGACAAATTGCAGCATGCGTTAGCACATTTGGCTGCAACATACCACGAAATAGATCTCTACGACAGTCCTCAACAAGCCAATAAGGAATATGTAATGGTCAAGGACTTGCTGAATCGCGTGCAGAACCATGTAGTTGCCGTTAGTCCATTCGGATTGTATAGTGTCACTGGTGCTACTCTATGCACCATGGGAAGCACGGTTACCGCCTATTTGGTAGTGCTCCTGCAAACCAAAAGTTAATGAAATATTTGTTTAAAAGCTACATTGTATTCCACTTAGATAAGGCTATAACTCCTTTTAAATTTTGTCTGTCCTGAACCAAATACGAAAAAGTCCTACTATGACATCACTGTAGTTTACCAACGTATACTGCTCCGAACACCACAGTGAAATTGACTTCAGCAATTCTTCCTTTCATGGAACTCCCCCGTTATAGTGTGTCAGCCAAACTTACTGTGCAATATTTAGTGTTTTTGTCCAACCCATTTCACATCATTATACCTTACCCAAGACAAAAAATACAGATAAAAAAAGCTAGCAATACACGAGGGTACCGTTCAATTAATGGAGCACTTTTGTTGACCGTAAAAGGCAATGGTATTCAATTAGTAACTGTCCTTTTCTTTTGTTGTGGGTACGAAGAATATTTTTTTACCCCATATTAAAGAATATGGGATATGGGATAAAACCACATTTTTAGAGCAGTACGACTTAGTCTTTCGGACAAGAAAGAAAGTTGAAGACCGATAAAATGAAGCGCGATTCCGTCAAGAAATTTGAAGCAGAAACCCCAGTTTTATGATTTGTTTCGTGTGTTAAGACCTATACAGATTCTGACAAAGGTAATCTACTTCCTGCCAGAATGGATTGACAAACCAGACCCATTCAAGTCGAAATCTCGTGTGGAATTCGCCGCTTTGTTTTTCAGCTCGTTCGTGTTCATATTGATAGCTTCTTTATGTATATACGGTTGTTACGCATTCGTGGATTTAGTTGCTGGGAAAGCTAGTATGGGTCAGATAATGAATCCCTTGCTATGTGTCATTTGGTTTTTTATGCCCATTTTCATCCACATTTTTATATTTTGTAATTCGAAGCGTCTACTCACCTTTTTCAGAGCTTTGAAAAATTGCATCACTCAAAATGCGGTGCTCCAGCAATACCAAGCCCAATGCAATAAGAAAGTGGTAATGATGCTGTACCTAACTCACATCCTTGTTCAGTGTATATCTGAAATAGGATTAGTTTTGTTCCTCTTAGAAAACCCGACAATTCCCCCTCTCCTTACTTCTTTTACTATTTTCCAAACTGGTCCCTTATGGTACATTGCGATGATTTCGTACGTGTTTCTCGGATTCTATGCTACAGTAGGTCTAGTTACTGCAGCAGACCTAGGCATAGGTTTCATATTTTACTACCTGCATCAGGTTTAGCGCCCTTAAGCAATATTCACACGACTGTCGCTCCAAAATCCAGAAGTACTCGTGCCATTATGTAACACGAAGTATTCCAACGCTTTGGCAAAGCTACGAAGACATCCTGGATATATTGAGCAGTGCCAATTCGCTTCTCGGGCCTTTGGTGTTGGCCAACCAATTCAACCACTTGCTAGCTACTGCAGTCTTCACCTACGCATTAATACGTACCATCTTCACCATGACTGCTTCAAGCGTCGTGGTTTATATATCAAACTGGATCCTCTGCTATTTCCGCACGATAGTCTACAATACCTTACTGAGTCAAATAGACTACGAACACGGCAAATTTCAACGATCTTTAGCTCGGTTGGCTGCAACCTACAGCGAGTTGGACCTTACCAACAACCCGGGAGGAACCAAAGAATATGCTACGGTGATACACCTGTTGAACCGAGTTCAGAACCAAGTTGTAGCAGTCAGTCCATTCGGGTTATATACTGTCACTTCCGCTACGCTATGCGCCTTGGGAAGCACCGTTGCCGCCTATTTAGTCGTTCTCTTGCAATCCAATAATTCGGCTGTATAAATGTACGAAAAAATTACACTCTGTTGCAGAAATTCGCATTCTTTAATTTTCGTAGAGCAGTCTTATGAGAGCTCTCTCGGATTATCAGAAAAATGAAGTTACCTATGTGACTATACAATGCAGGTTTCGCAGCCTGATGGACTCCATTACTCTGATCGTTGTCTTTGAAAAAGGAACCGTAATTTAAAATGTGTTAATTTGTTTGTGATTTTGGTGAACCCTTAATTAGAGCACAGGGCTGAAGTCAATATACAATACTACCGGGAATCGAATACTATTTATCACTTTCTTTACGGAGTAGAGGAATAAATAAGATAAAAAAGAAAAGAAAAAACTCCGTCAGATAAGAAAATCTTTGATAGAAAAATGAAGAACGCATACCTATAGCCTAGGGTGAAGGAATTAAAAACCTTTATTTTGTGTTATGCAATCTTTATTGCTTTTACCTCCATTATACTTCAGTTTCATTAACCATTTAGCTCAACAAGTAGCTGATATCTACCCAGGTAAAGAACTAATTTATTAGTTATATATGTAATAGCGGATTTTAATGCTTCGCTTTCAACAATATATAGGACGGGTCATGCGGATTTACCACAAGTTCAACTTAACGGATCCTGGGTTTAATGAACATCTCTGCAAAACCTACTGCCAATACGCACAGGTTGACCTGTGCAACTTAACACACACACCTTCCTCATTATGATCAATTACATTATAACATGTGGAAGGCACGTAAGGGAATACTTTTGTAAACACACCCACTTGAATCGACTTTTTGTCGAGTGAAATTAACCGAGCATTTTAGCCCCACTATACGTCTTGTTTGCCCAACGTGCAGATCTTAACAGCACTTAAAGAAACTATTAATAAACACATGTCATATTATTCTAAGAGCCCAATAAAGACCGATAAAGACAAGGTTACCAACAGTATAAGTGATTGGCAGACAAAAGTTTGCAGGCCATTCTGCTTAAACGATCATTTTATTGAATACTCATGGTATAGTGTATAATAATGTGACCGCAACATTTTGTTGTGGATACGAAGGAAGTAAAGAAACCACCATACAGAGCCCTTCCTTCAGAGCAGTACGACTTAGGCTTTCCTATCAAAAAGAAGAGTTCCACAATGAAGCACCATTATGTCAATCCGTTTCAAGAAGAACGTACTGTTCATCATCTGTTTTCTTTGTTAAGACCAGTGCAGATTCTCACAAAGCTAGTTTACTTTATACCGGAATGGATCGACAAACCAGATCCTTTCCAACGGATGTCGCTTATGACATTTGCACTGCTGGTAGTAAGTTCGTTGTTGCTAATGTTTACGGCATCCTTAATGACCTACGGTAATTACGCATTCGTGGTTTTAGTTATTGGCGAAGCTAGTATACTTGAGGTAATGAATCCCATGCTATGGGTCCTTTGGAACTTCATGCCAGTTTTCACTCACGCTTTCTTATTATGCAACTTGAAGCGCTTACCATCATTTTTCCAGTCTGTGAATAATTTCCCCACCAGAAATGTAGTACTCCAGCAATACCAAGCCCAGTGCAGCAAGAAAGTGGTCGTAATGCTGTATGTGGCTCATATTCTTATTCAATGTGCATCTGCAGTAGGGGTAATTTTGTTCCTAATTGAAAACCCGAATACTACCCCACCTCCGCTCCTTACCTCTATGACTATTTTCCGAACTGGTCCCTTGTGGTACGTCGCGATGGCGTCTCATTTATTTCTGGGGATCTATGCAACTGTAGGTTTAGCTACAGCTGATCTAGGTGTAGGTTTCATATTTTACTACCTGGCCCTCAGATTCAGACTCCTTAACCAATATTCGCACGACTGTCGCTCCAAAATCCAGAAAAACTCTTGCCATTATATAACACGAGGTGTTCCCATGCTTTGGCAAAGCTACGAAGACATCCTGGACTTGTTGAGCAGTGCAAATTCGCTTTTCGGGATTTTGGTGTTGGCCAACCAATTCAACCACTTGATAGCTACTGCAGTCTTCACCTACGCAGGAATACGTACCATTTTCATCATGACTGCGGCAAGCGTCGTGGTTTATATATCAAACTGGATCCTGTGCTATTTCCGTACGATAGTCTACAATACCCTATTGAGTCAAATAGACAACGAACACGGCAAATTTCAACATTCTTTAGCTCGCTTGGCTGCAACGTACAGCGAGTTGGACCTTACCAACAATCCAGAAGGAACCAAAGGATATGCTACAGTGATACATTTGTTGCATCGTGTTCAAAACCAAGCTGTCGCAGTCAGTCCATTCGGGTTATACACTGTCACTTCCGCTACTCTTTGTACCTTGGGAAGCACCATTGCCGCATATTTAGTTGTTCTCTTGCAGTCCAATAATTCTATTATATAATTGTTTCTTTAATATTTTCCATTTTTTTTTACTAAAACTACATCTTTTAATTCCCTAAAGCAACATTTTAATATATCAGAAACCTGTATTCAAATACCTTTCTACTCTAAAGGTAGACCCAGAATTAAAAAAATACATCCCCAAAGTAACTTTCTAATCTATCAATT
>JAGJRP010001216.1:0-19019 GCA_022832235.1 Lepidurus couesii
TCATATAAGGGAGCGAAAGTCGCCAAATAAGTCGCCAATCGCCAAGTGCCTTGAATTGCCCGCCAAACCATGTTCCCAAGTCGCCAAGTTTGGCGAGAAATCACCGTGGTTGGCAACACTGCCGGCCGGCATCACCGGTCGGCACTTACGCAAGCGGCGTCTTGTTTACCTTCAGCGTCGGCAGACTCGTCTCAAGCTTGGATGGCCGCATACCAGCAATTACCGTTTAATCCTTGGGCACATTTGTTCGCCAATCCTATGCAGTTCTTGGGTCCGTCGCAATTTTACGGATTTCCATTAATACCCGTACCAGCTGCCCAAAACGCGCCAATTTCTACAGTCGCACCAGTTTCCTCAGCCGCGCCAATTATTCCAGCTGCGCCAAATCATCCAGCCGCGCCAATTCCTTCAGCCGCGCCAATTCCACCAGCCGCGTCGATTTCCCCAGCCGCGCCTATCTACCCTTTGCTAGCCCCTCCGCCGCTGCCGCCTTTGAGTGAAGAGTTGCGCGTCAAGATAGCCGGTGGAAAGATTGGTGTCCTCCTTGCAGACATCTTGAAGAACACAGAACTGGAAATTTTGATTGCGGGTAAGGGTCCTTCCCCCTGTTAGCTGATCAATGGGGATTCGCGTCGGTTACCCTTTTTTACATGCAATTGATGCTACTCCGTCGGACCTGCAGCTGCGTTTCGCTATGGCCGCTCTGCGTCATATGCGGGGAATGTTTTCCGTTTGGTCTCGTCTTCAGCCTTTGCAGTGGTGCAACTTCGACAACGCAGTTCGAGCTAGGGTAGATGCCAGTCCCCCGTCTTCTGCTTACGCCCTCCTCGAAGATGAAAACTGGTTTTCAAGTCAAGCAGCGGGAGCGGCGTCACAACAATCAAATCCGTCGGTACCTAGCTCTTTTCCCGGCTGTCACAAATGTTCAGCTTGCAAAACTTGGATTCGTGGGAATGGTGTACTCTGCAAGAATTTCAACAGAGGCTTTTGCATAGGGGGATGTGGATATGCTCACGAATGTTCTAGCTGCCGGAGCAAATTTCACGGCGCGAATAAATGCCGGCCTGCATTTCCACCTAGGCGTAAACGCTCCCGTTCTCGGTAAAGCACACTCAGAGACCAAAAAACTAGTAGATCAGCAATTTACACCTTCAGCCTCTCTCAAAGCCGCCCCTTTTTTCCCTATCCGCAACAAGACGCCCCCATTGATCGACTCGACCAGTTTGGTCTCAAAAATTGACTCAACCACGAGGGTCTCGCTTCCCGACGTTCAGTCTTGTGTAAATCATGTGACATTTTCCAATTTTCTGGACAAATATATTTCTCCCGAGATGACAGCCAAATGGTTCACTATATTCGAGCATGGTGCAGATTTGGGGTTTTTAGGCCCCCTTTTGGCTTTTCATTCAGCTAATTCTGAGGGGTTAATCCATCATCAAGAAGCGGTCGACAAATAGCGAAGGGCCACGTGGCCGGTCCTTTCACGAATCCTCCTTTCAATCCATGTGCCATCAATGCGTTAGGCGCGGTGCCGAAAAAACCTTCGGGCATACGGATAATACTCGATTTGTCGAGGCCTAGAGGTTCCGCGGTAAACGACGGGATTCCGGACGAATCCGCTAGAGTGACATATCATGGCATCGAGTATGCTGTCAAGAGACTCCAAGACTTACATCGACTGGCGCAGCCGGCGGTCATGGCCAAAGTGGATATAAAAAGTGCATTTCGCCTCATTCCAGTCGCAAGGAAGCAATGGCCCCTTCTGTGCTTTTCGTGGAGAAATAAATTTTATTGCGACACGAAACTGTCCTTTGGTTGCAGATCATCGCCGCGTATATTTTGCGAATTCGCGGGACTACTACGGGACATCGTTCGGACGATCACCCATTCGCAGGGCCTGGACAACTATATGGACGATTTCTACATAATCGAATCGTCTCGAGAAGCTTGCGAAAGCACTCTAGCGATATTCCAGCACATATGTGAAACATCCTCCACCCCCTTGGCTGAAGATAAGACGGTGGGTCCTACGACGCAGCTTCCGCTCCTTGGATATGTACTCGATTCAGTAAATAACACAATAGCCTTACCCATAGAGAAGCTGGATGCAATTGTCAAAGAATTGGCATCATTTGCGGTGGAGAGGACGGTGCGTAAGCACGAGCTTGAATCGCTAGTGGGGAAACTCGCCTTTGCCGCTACCTGCGTGCCGATGAGTCGAATATTCCTGCGTCGGGCTTACGAGGCCTTGGCAAGAATCAAGTCATCCTATCACTACGTCACCCTCAATTCATCCTTGCGCGAAGATATAGTATGGTGGCGCCGCATGTTGCCACAGTTCAACGAAACGGCTCCCATTCTGCATCCCGACTGGTCGCTTCCAGACTCGCTGAGTTTTTACTCGGATGCTTCCGGCTCTGTGGGTTGTGGAGCGTGCTGGCGTGACCATTGGTTCGCGTTGCGTTGGTCCTCGGCTCTCGCGGACCCAGCCGTGTCTATGGCATGGAAAGAAGCTTTTCCGATTTTAGTCGCGAGTGTGATTTGGGGTTCCAATTGGAGTGGGAAAAAGATTTTACTCTTTTGTGACAATTTGGGTTTGGTGGAAGCGTGGAGTTCCGGAACCGCACGTGCACCTCCTTTGGCTTTCATAGTTAGGGAAATTGCCTTGGTGGCTTGCCGTTTTCGGTTTTTGCTTCACTTGAATCATATTCCCGGAAAAACTAACATAGCGGCCGACTGTTTATCGTGTGGTCTTTTGGCTCGTTTTGTACAGGTGCGGCCGTCGGCGTTACCGAGTCCCGATCCAATACCTTCCCCGATCTTTGCTTTCCTGGTTTCGCAGCAACCGGCCTGGAACTATATTCAGTGGAGCAGGCTCTAGTACAGGAAGCAATGGCCTTGCTTGAATCATCTATAGCGCCTTCTTCAGCCCGAATGTATGGCTCGGCGGTTCGCGCGTTTTTTGGATTCTGCAGACTGCTTAATGGAGGATTGAAGTCGGCTGACGACGTCGTGATGACCCTTTTCGCCGCCCATATTCTGCGGGAAGGGAAAGCTCCAGATACAGTCCGTTCTTACTTGGCTGCCGTGAGATTTTGGCACCTCTCGCAGGGTTGGCCTTGGCTAGCGGATGGTGCCCCTTACCTTACTTTGACGTTTCAGGCCCTTCAGCGGATTCCACGGTTTATTCAAAAGCGCTTGCCTATTTCGTTTAAATAACGTCAGCCTGCATCTAGTCATCTCCAAAACGCGTGTCGCTCCGGTAAAACCACTGTCTATTCCTCGACTGGAGTTACAAGGCGCCATCGTAGGGTTACGCCTTGCTCAATTATGCTGCGACGAACTTCGATTGCCACTCCAGAACACGTTGTTTTGGACGGATTCTCAAACCGTCCTTCAATGGATACACGCGACTACATTTCGATTCCCAAGTCTTCGTCGCCAATCGCGTAGGAGAGATTTTGGAGGCAACAAAAAATACTCAGTGGCACCACGTAAGCGGGAAAGAAAACCCGCGTAAGCAACAAGTTCCTAAAAATGCCGAGTAAATGGATCGATGGGCCGTCGTTCCTCAAATCCGCGGATCTCAAAATTCCTCGGTTCAGTCCTTCAAAGTTCACGAAGGAAGCCCAAACCGAAATAGCCGAAAACATCTGGGTTGGCGCTATAAACACGTCTCAATCTTTCGTCCATGCCCTCATGTTGAAGACATCTAGAATCGAAAAATTAAAACGTGTTATAGCATTCGTCTCGCGCTTCGTTAAAGCGACACGCAAACGTTTTATCCCGCCCTCAATGACGCTTGAGGTCGGTGAGCTAGACGACGCGCTCACCCTATGTATGATCGTGGCTCAACGGGATTACTTCTCCGACGAATTAAAATGCATTGAAAATGGCAAGCCGATAACTAGCAGTTCTCGACTTATCGGTTTTAATCCATTCATCGATGAAAGCGGCGTTTTGCGCGTAGGCGGTCTACTAGAGCGTAGCTGTCTAACCAGAGACGAACGAAACCCGATCCTTCTGTCCAGCGACAATCGCCTAACGACTTTGGTCATAGAAGAAGCGCACCGGAGGACGTTCCATGCGTCGACTGAGCGTACCTTGCATGAAGTACGCAGTCGTTTCTGGATTTTAAAAGGCAGGGTTTCATTGAGAAAGGTCGTCAAGCAATGCGTCATCTGCAAGTTAAAAAACGCACAACCAGTGACACCTGAAATGGCTCCTCTACCACCTAGCAGAATTACTCCTTTTCAACCTCCGTTCACCTTCACACGGATAGATTACTTCGGACCTTTGATAGTCAGTGTTAGAAGGAGTACGGAGAAGCGTTGGGGAGTCTTGTTCACGTGTCTCACTACTCGAGCCGTGCACATTGAATTGGCTACGTCGCTAGATACTGATTCCTTTTTGATGAGCTTCAGAAGATTCCTCGCTCGTCGCCACACCCCCGCCGTTTGTTATAGCGACAATGGCACAAATTTGACTTCCGGAGAAAGGGAACCGAGNCGTCGAGGCCTTAAACAAAGACAAGATGTCAAGTTTTTGGGCCGCAAAGAGAGCAAAATGGAAATTTTCTCCGCCATCTGCACCCCAGTTTGGAGGAGCTTGGGAGAGCCTAGTGAAATCCGCAAAAACTGCCCTCATACGAGTCCTCGGACGCACAACAGTCAAAGAAGAAGTCCTTCAGACTGTGCTTATCGAGATAGAAGCGTTATGGTGGACTCACACTGGAGTGCCCAAGCCCTTAAGAATAGACACATCATAGACACCAACACGTCTACCTGTCGTGAGCAGGAGGTAAAGGCGGGGACAAGGTAATTCGTAGGATGTGGCGAAAATAGTTTTCTTCCTAAGTCATATTGGTCAAATACCCTTTTGTGACCCTGCCTCATTCAATTAATGGCTATCCATAGCTAGCGTCCGAAAAAGCCCACTGGCCGCTAATTGCTGGTAAAGGACGTCACAGGCACTCTCTTAGGGACTTTAGGACTCATAGGCACCCAGTGTGAGGCCACCCTTACTCAACGGTAGACCCTCACTCATATCTCGGTAGATCCTCGAGATCCGGAGCCCCTCACTCCTAACCACTTCCTCGTAGGGCACGCTCATCCGAACATCCCTCCAGACGTCATTGAGCCCGGAGAAGAAACGTCGAAACGTCGCTGGCGAGTATCTCAAGCGCTAGTTAACCAATTTTGGCAGCGTTGGTTACGAGAGTATTTGCCGTAACTAGCGCAAAGGAAAAAATGGACAGCGACGAAACGCAATATGCAAATCGGAGATGTCGTCTTAATTATAGACAACCAAGCTCCACGTGGTTACTGGCCCGTCGGCATCATAACCAAAGTGTGGCCTGTCCCAGATGGAGTTGTACGCACGGCGTCCGTCAAAACCAAAGTTGGAGAGTACACTCGGCCAGTAGTGAAACTTTGTTTATTGGAGACGGCAGAGACAGAACAGGACGAGACACCGCGTCTACAGAACTGAAATGTAGAATTATTATTATTATTTTGTCTACATTACCTGCTCCTTGGTGTGTTTTTTGTTCATTTCTCAAGGAAAAGTTGCAATAAAAAAACAGGGCCGGCTATGTTCCGGACTGAAGTCCGAAAGAGTTTTGTTCTCTTCTTCTTTGGAGTTTACTCTTTCTCTCTCTCTCTTGTTCTTCACTTTCTCTTGTTGATCCCTTATCGATCGGTTTGTCGTTTTCCTTCTCGAGGCGATGTGAAGAGAAGTTTTTTTTTTGGTACAATAAAGTCAGTTGTTGTTGGTAAGAGAAAAGAGACGGATCTGAATCGCAGTGTACGTGGCGTATTATTCCTCGTAGCAACAGAAATACGGAATAATTTATCAATCACGGTTGCGACCAGAGTTTCCGAATAATAAACAGTTTTCGTTTCCCCTAATTCTGTGGACAGCCATACGCGTGGCATTATTCCTGGGCTGTCCGGAACACTGACTATCGTTTGCTGGCAGTGGATATCGGTGCTCTGGCCGACTTGGGGACAGGAGCATCTTCCCGAACACGGAATTCGGAAAAGAATTCTATGCTGGAAATGTGCAAATGCCTGAGGATTCACCGCTACCAAATACCGAAGTAAAAATGCCACAAGTTCTTGTCGGTGATGATGCTTTCCCGCTACGCAAAAACATGATGAAACCTTTCGGCGGGCGCATCATTACTTACTGTCAAAGGATGTTTAACTATCGGTAACAGACATGTCTGCCTATCAATAAGTTAGTACTAATTATGTAAAACAGGCTTTCGCGAGCGCGTCGCGTAGTGGAAAACGTCTTTGGAATTATGACAGCAAGATGGCGAATTTTAAGAACCGGTATCAATTCTTCCACACAAAATGCGACACTGTACATAAAGGCCATTTGCTGTCTGCACAACTTGCTGATTAGCGACTGCAAGGAAAAAAATAAATCTATATACTGTCCTGCCAACTTTGTGGATAGGGAAGATGGTAATCATAACCTTGTACCAGGGATGTGGAGGAATAGCTCCTGCCTTCTGAATTTGGATCTGAATGATGGGAGAGTTGTAAATAGTCATTCGCGACAAGCTGGCCTCATCAGAGATAACTTGAAGAACTATTTTTTAACTGATTTCGGCAAAGTTCCATGGCAACACCGTGCCGTAAACTATGGAACTGAATGTGACTAAACGTGATTTTGTTTATTGTGATTTCTTTTTTTTTCTTTCCCTATACTCCATGGATAGAAGGATTTAGAAAGTTATTCAATTTATCAATATGCTTATTATGGTAATACATTTGGAACCATAAATGCTATTATATACATTAACATTTGAAACGCCCGCTTCGCCCTCCCGCTATTTTGTCAATCGAGCTTTCCCTCTCTACTGTGGCACCTTTGTCCCACAAAACACCGTCGTCTTATGTCTGTTGTCCGGTGTCTGGCCTTGTTTTGTCTGATAGTGGGAACCAACCATTACGGGCTTCTACTTGCAAGAGGTTTACATGTACAACGAGACAGAGTCCATTCAGCCCTTCGACAGTGTGATCCGCTTAACGTAACGTTTCGAACTTCTTTTTTATTCGTGTTAAATTTATTTTGTCTCTCAGGTTCGAAGGAGATGGGGTGCACTGTTGCTAAAAAAATTTTCGTTGAAGGGTGCCAATTATCTCTGGCATATAGATGGCCATCATTCTTTGATTCGCTGGGGCATTGTCATTCATGGTGGCATAGATGGCTTTTCTCGGTTCGTTGTGTTCCTCTCTGCGAGCGTAAACAACCGTGCCGCTACTGTACTGAAGCGTTTTGAAGAAGCTGTCCAGAGTTATGGTTATCCTTCACGAGTCCGCGTACTTCGAATGATCGAAGTACGCGGTGTTGGTTGACGAAGTTTTATCACAGGACGCAGCGTACACAATCAGAGGATTGAACGCCTTTGGCGCGATGTGTACCGTTGCTTCGTTATCACGTACTATTCCCTATTTTACCATTTTGAACGTGTGCAGATACTCGACCCATCGAACTCCTATCATATTTTTGCTCTCCGGTATGTCTTCTTGCCAAAAATTAATGCGGGACTTGAAAGATTTCGACAAGGATGGAATATTCATAGACTACGCACAGAACGTAATTAGAGCCCTAATATGATATAGATAAATAATATGATGAGCCTTGCCGAAGAGCCTGATGAGGTTGACGAAAGTTATGGAGTCGATAATGATGGTCCAGCTGACCCAGAATCTGACAACTACAATCGACCTTTCGATGATGAACCCATTAACGAAACTGCAAATTGTCCGTGTTCCATTAGTCACGAAAATTACGAGCTACTTTGTGAACACACTAATCCTCCGAAACCCTCTACAAATCATGCGCAGGATGTTTTCGAGGAAGTTTTGAATTATTTTGAAACTTTGCGTGAGAATAACGATTTCGTCATGTTGCCGCGAGTTTAAGCTGCCCTGTTAAGCTAGGTTCACACGGCCAGTAACCTAGCTTTACTGTTTGCTGCGTGTCGTTGGATGGGTGCACACGTTTTCACAAGTTTTGCTCCAAAGTTTTTATCCCAAAATATCTCGCTATGGATTCAACATCGCAGGTTTTGAAACAAATATTACTGGATTTGGGAAAGGAGAATTTATTCGAAACGTTTAAATTGAACATGGTGATTATATTTCCAATTTATACGTTAAGCACGCTACGTGTTGACAACCGATCGCGTGCTATTTTGAATAAATTTGTAAAAACAGGTGCATTATAACTTGCTGATGCATATACGAAGGCGTGTGAAAATTAATAATCTATGCTCTTTACTTTTTTGGATAGATAACCAACGAAAACGCCAAATTCCTCAGCGAGGATCAACTAAATTCTCTGGGCTTAACAGAGATCGGCTTACAAATTAACTTCAAGCATTTCTTGCGAAAACAAGAAGGCACATATGCCTTACCTGGACAAAGCCAGCGGATTACCAGCAATGCTCCTATAGGTTTGTTATTTTCGATTTAATTTGTTATATATACCATTCATATATTCATATTTATACCAATTTATACCATTCATATATACCAATTTGTATACATACCATTTTCATTCTTGTTTTAATAGAACAGTCTCCTGCATTCCGGCGATTATCTCAAGCTGAGTGCGCCACAAATAATTTGTCCCAAGTCGAAGAGGAGTGTCGTGATGCCTTTAAGCCATACACCAAACCTACAAATTTCAAGAACAAACGTCACCAAATTGATGACTCTTTTTTAGACTCGCCATCATCGGTAGCTATAAGCCGTGGTAAGCGGAGCATGCCGCGGCGTTTGGAAGATGATCGCGTTGTTGTGTTCTTGAAGTGGAATGCGCAATCAACATCGGCAAGAAACGTCATTGTTGAAACATCAATGCAACTCTCAGCTCAAGACTCAGCAACCGTGTTGATGGAACTGATAATTTCCTTCTTGAGCCGTCGGCCAAAGGTTTGTTTCAAGAAAAACAAATGTGAATTTATCTATTCTTTTTCCCTTAGTTTGCCTTCGTGACATGTAATGATATTCAGTCAGTCCGTGTAAAAGTGCGTGAGGTTCACGAGGTAGATGTAGAAAAGATAGATGGAGCAACCATCTGTAGGTTTTATCCGAAGGAAAAGTATGCCGTTTATTTTCGAGCTCGGGTAACATGCTTCGTAACAATAACAACAAAAATCGTAGACCTACGGTCGTTTTATAGGAATGGGAACTGGTAATTACAACACCTAATGGTAATTATAGGAATCCGCAGAGAGCTCCCCGATCAGATTCCGACACGAATGCCAGAACCTTGACGGTATACTGTTCTTGCTACTTGAAGACTTTTTACTTACTTATTCCCCCATTTTAAGCCCAAAACTTATCAGAAAAAGACAATTGATCTTTCTTCTTCGGACAAGGATTCCGATGTGCGCACCCCGGATGTACCCCTCGTGTACCCTGCACTTTCCTCGAGTAAAGCAGTCAAAGAGTGTGCAACCGCTGATAATGGTAGGAAAAGCGACGGTTGCCTCCCCGATTTCATTAATTTTGTGGATTCCGTTGGCGGGTATTGCACTAAAATGTTTTTTGCCAAACAAAAATACTTACACAGTTTCAAATAGGATTGTTTCAAACGCGAGTGGGTCGCATGGGCTTAGCCTTCCCGTCTTTGCCCTTGTAGGATACTACGTACGTTGGCGATAAGTACGTGCAGTATTTCCGACCTACTGTAGGAGGCAACTAATTTTGTTCTTTACAGAGCTAGTAATCGGTCCCTCGTAATGGATGTGTTATATACGCTGAAGTCTAGTATGCTGCATAGCAATGTGCAAATTCGACGAGAAGTAACGCCTTTGCAAAGTTCTGCGAAAAGTCACGATATAGCGAATTGGTGACGAAACGCCTCATCGTGACCCCGGCAGGGGAATCTGCAGTTGACGCTGGAGCGTTGACGAGGGAGTTCTGTCGTCTTACGCTGATACAAGCTTTCCAAGAGCTGTGTGAGCCCGCCCCGTATGGATATGTTTTTTCATCGAGTGCAATGGCCTTGGAAGAAGAGAGGTTTCTTCATTTTTGTAAACTTATCGTTGTAGCACTTCTGAACGGCCATCCAAGGCCCAAAAGCTTCGCTCCGGCGGTTGCTAATTGGCTTTTACAATGCAATAAAGCTGACGCAAAACCGTCCATTTGCGACATACCCGGAGAAGAACTGCGGAACACGTTGACGAATGCAATAATAAAAAAACATGTTTCAGTTATAAAATCAATATTTGCAGGTACGGGTCGCTGGCTCGAAAGATGAGTTTGTAGAGGTGCTTGCGCAAACACTGACTTGTTATCGAAACTAGGTTGCAGACGTATGCCGTCGTTTAGCGAAAAGGATGCGTTCGTTAAAGCGGCTTGCAACTTTTTTGTTATCCACGGCGTGAAAGCGCCGATGGATCAGTTTTTACAAGGTATGTTTAGTGTTAAGTAAAGTGGACTAAATGATCGTGGAACTTTTTATAGGTTTGGGAGAATTACATTTTTTGGATTCGGCACGACAGTTGCCAGAACATTTCTGGTCGTTATTTGTTGTTAAACAAGTTGGTGATATATTAGCTAAAGAACTAGTCGAATTGTTCAAGATTGAATTTGCGGATTTGGGTCATATAAAACGCCCAAAAGAAGAGGTTGTTATAGAACACTTATTTAACATTTGGCAAGAAATTGAAGGTGAATAACTACACTATATTATAAGAAATATTGAGCTAATAATATTTTCCGACTTTAGAGTGTCCTCTTCCGTGTCAGGTCTATTTGCCCGACTTGACTGTTGAAGTTACCCAAACACATGAAACGGTAGCGTTAAGCCTGAGTTGCTTCCTAACGTTTGCGACTGGTTCGCAAGCGCTGTGGGATATGGATGTTTGACACCTACCATCGAATCTTACCACCCTACTAATGAAGACGACAACGCGAGCTTTTACATTGCTGCCAACGTTTGTGCAAACACCGTGATCATTCCTGTCACCAAAAACTACAGTAATTTTGATGAGTTCGAAGACATGTTCATCACTTCCATAGCGTCCTCGCCAGAATTTGGTAGGGTCTAAGAATACTCGATTTGACCCCGTTGCTGTTTGATTTAAGTCTGTTTTTGAAGAGCAGATAATACTATACTGAAGTACCTTTTGTTACTGTAACAAATGAATGCCTATTTTTTAATCGTTTAGTCCATTATGGATCCTCATCTGATTTGAATATATCTACTCAAGTGCCTTTAATTGCCATTATACCAAATCAGTGCCTATTTTTGTAATCGTTTAGTCTATTATGGATCCTCATCTGATTTCAATATATCTACTCAAGTGCCTTTGATTGCCATTATACCAAATCAGTGCCTATTTTTGTAATGGTTTAGTCCATTATTGATTCTCATCTGATTTGAATATGATTCAGATTCAGGGTTTTCTGTTAGGTAGTGTAAGAAACTATTTTGGACAGATAAAATTGTTTTGAACGGTTGGGTTGAGGCTGTGGGTTCTTTTTGGCTCAACGGTGAATGTAATGAAGTACTATCCCAGTTTACAGTTGTTCGCGAGCATCAATGCAATGTAGCCTTGTCCCAGGAAGGGACAAAGAAATTGTAATGAAGAGAGACATGAAGGATACAGCCGTCAGAAGTAATTTATTGTATAAATTGTGATTAAATTACTATTAACAGAAAATTACAACAGAGAACAGACCAATTCCAATAATCCGCCCAATTATCGTGGAAGATATTCTGATAAGCCGTCCAGCCCATGAGACTTTGCCAATGACACTACCGAAATTTGCCTCCCTTGTTCGGCTAACCAACAGGGCTATATAGGGAACAGCAAAGACCAAAACACCCAATGGCCCTGGACTTCGACCTACTTGTGGATCATGTACCACAAGGATTCCTACAGGATGACATAAATGGACCCCATCTGCGGCGGCACTTACTTTTCGCTACAGTTACGATGTTAACACTGCTGGCGAACGCATCACAATGGTTTTGTGACGCAACGTTCTACGTTGTTAGGCTTCCATTTGCTCAATTGTTTTCTATCCATGCTTTTATTAAACATGGAGATAAAACGAAACAGGTATATTGCAAAGTGTCTTACCTAGAAAACAACCTTCACTATAGTTTTAAGGTGTCTTTACTCACTTTGTTACTTTATTTAAGGTGCCGTTGGTTTTTGCCTTAATGTCCGGAAAAATCAAAAAGGACTATGAAGAGGTCCTTTTAGCAATTATACGCCGTTGCCCTCACTTACCACGCGTTTCCGGCATATTAATGGATTTTGAAGAAGCTTTTTGGCAAGCAGCAAAGGTGATGTTGCCCGCTGTTAATCTCGGTGGATGCTCCTGCCACTGGAGGCAAGCGGTATATACAGAAAAATTCAAGAAGTAGGACTTCAAACCCAGTATCGCGGCGACCAAGGAATACATCGATTTTGTCGGTAAGAAGGATTTCTATTTTTTGCAGCTTTTGTTAAATCCAAACTAATGTTGTTCAACTACAGGAGGATACTGGCCCTTCAGTTTCTTCCGGCAGAACATTTTTTTTGGCAGAACATTCTTTTTTTGTAAGCTTTGTTTGCTTTTATTTAGCTGAGACTATCCTTGGAGATAAAGCTCTTGACTTACATGAACAGGGTATGTCTTTCTACAGATTTAGAGTATCTATAAATATGAAGTTTAATTTTCAACCCAGGTAACGCAATCCAAAACAATGATGAGTTCCCTATTCCAGTTGCAACAGCATCCCGAGTATCGACTGAGTCGTTTGAGTCACAACCTGTACAAACAGATGTTTTGTAGTTTTGCTACTACTCCACTGCAAGTATCTCCCGAGCCGCATCAGCTACGACCTGAACGAACAGTAGATGATCTCATGTCCATGCTGGAAGATGTGAAGAAAGAAAAGGAATCACTGATGTATGATGTATCTAAGGAGAGAACGGCCAGGTTCATCGCTGAGACAGAAAACAAATCGTAGAAGGTTTCCTTGGAGGAGGCACGGCGAAACATGGCATCGGCACAATGTGTGAAGCTGTACACTGGAATGGAGTCACATGATGAATTTCAAGCATTGTTTGAATACTTAGCCAATTCCCGTCGACGACGCACCTCGAAGAATTGCATACATATAGGGCCTCATCAGAAGGAACTCCATTCTGGTCCCTAGGGACGACCGTCCCGAGCTAAAGCCGCCCCCACCTTGAGTCCAGAATAAAAGAAAAAATGAGTAAAAATAGGGAAGGGAAGGGAGGGAAAGAAAACGGCACTGATGGATGGGAGAAAGCTACTCATCCAAGACTGGTTGACAATCTAGGAGAGGTGCCCCCTATAAATACCCAAAGCCACCCTACAATCAAATGCCCTTAGATCATATATACTATAGATAGGGCACGGCTATGTGGACGGCTGTGACCGAGTAAAGGGGGGCGCTACTAGTAGATTCGGCCACAGTTATGGCGGATTTTGTTGACATTAATCAACGTTTCCGTAGTTTGGCTCAAAAGTAGCACTTGTAAACAAAAATGTATGACTCCGTGAGAAACCATGGTGCAACAGTGCTCGTTCCCAGGTTGTAAGAATAAACACGAAAAAGGGAAGAATATTACCTTTCTGCTTTCATTCGTAGGTTATTTTAATATTTCCAAAATTACAATTAATTAACAAGTTCCTTGATCGATCAGGTAGCCATGGTCTAAAAAGTAGACTTGCTTAGTCAATGGAAAAAGGTTGTAGGGAATCCGAATCCAAAACAAAGTCAAAGGATTTGTTCAGATAATTTTTTTCCATCTCAGTTTGTTCACGGTACGGTAATATAGTAAGGCTACATTGAAATTGAAAAAACTGAAATTAAAATTGAAGGTCAACAACGCAGCGTGCTTGACAGTCCAATCAAAACCGGATTTCTTGGTTTTTGGAATAACTTGACAGCGGTTACTTTAATGTACGATGCGTACATTGGTTGCACACCGTAGAAGCTAAAGTACTTTATGATCAAATTATACTCTGTTTATATTTTCAATATTTAGGTATTTACTAACATACAAACTAAGTCAAGATCATCTAGAAGTCTTCTTCTCGGCAATTAGAAGCCGAGAAGGTTACTCTACGTACGAATCCCACTGCTCGGCAGTTCGAAGGGGCGTGGAAAAAAACTACTTCTCCACTATGAAATAAATGGAAGCATTCACGGCAACTGCTCGAATTCTATTTCTGTCACGCCCATTTTGACAGTTTCTTCTCGCAAACGATCAGTACTCAATGCGGAATACGTGACAAAATCTGTGGAAGGTAGCGTTGAAGAAGAAGTCTTACAAAATTTGCGAGCGGTAGAGATTGGACTATTTTCAACCCAACTTGTTGGGTACATTGCAGGTTAGAATTATACAAAGCATTATTTTGTTGTGCTGCTTTACATATAAAATAGTTTACAGAGGATTTATGGCCCTTAACATAGACAACCTTTTTACTGATCTCACAAACCACGTGTTTGAGTGCGACCCTTTAGATACTCATGTTCTAAATCTAGTGAAATTAGTTATTGAATGTTATATTAAGATACGTTATTATCATCATTGCAAAGAGCACGTTCAAAAAATTAAAATTCAAAGAATCAGGGCAAAACTAACTAAAACAATACAATTCAAAGGTCAGTAAAACTATGCAGGTTCTGTGATATCCCTTTCCCCTACCCTATTTTAAATGTACGTTTTTAGTAATAAACTTTGGCAACAGGCTTATGCCTATACGCCAATATTATTTTTAAAAAATATGCAGTCTTCGATCCTTTTTTCAAATGTGTTTATACTACCAATTAGCTTATAACACAAAATGAATATTGCGTCCATGCAAGTCTCCCTAGCAAGGATTCAAAAAGCGCGCTCGATTTGGCCACAGTCATGGCGGCTGAGTTTGAGTTAAGTCAGTCACAGCCGTCCACATAGCCGTGCCCTATCTATAGTATATATGATCTAAGCAAATGCCCAACGTAGTATCGCCGAACATGAGGTCAGGTCAAAGGGTCAACTTTCCAAGACGAACCGACCATAGAGGTCCCGGAAGGATTTTGAGCAACGGGACCGCGACCTCCGCAATTCTCTAGGCGCGTTAATCTCCGGGTCGGCTAAAGATTCTTTACTAGCCTTCGCCAGTAAAGGTTCCCTTAGATCCTGGTGATTACGGGGAAAACATCATCCAGTGGCGTGGACCTCAATCTACAAACCTGAATGCTCTTCCAAAAACAAGAGGAAGGCCACCAGCTATGAAAGCTGTAGTTTGTTGCTGGTATTTTGCCGCCTTCGGTTGTACCTTCTAGAAAGGGATCTAGTCCACAGATTTGGGGTTAGTCTTTCTACAGTTAGCAGAGTATTCGCGAGCTGGATTAATTTCACATACTTCCGACTGGGTTCCCTACAGCTGTGGCCTTCACATGAGTGTATCAAGAAAACAATGCCGGAAGAATTCCATAAAATTTACCCTTCCATAAGATTGATAATAAGTTGTCCTCAAAACGGGCCTATATTCGTTTTATAAGAGAACACACACTTTTAAGGGCCATGTTGGAATAGCTCCGAACGGTCTGGTGACATGTTTCGGCCTTATACTCTGGATCGATAAGCGACGAAGAAATTTCGAAACGTTCCGGGATTTTGGATCAAGATTACGAAGATGGAGATGGCATTATGGCGGATAAGGGCTTCAACATAGAGAAAATATTGCCGAAAGGTGTATTCCTCAACATGCCCCCTTTCAAGAGAGGGAATCGCCAATTCACAAGATGTGAAATAAAGACAACTCAAGAATTTATTGCATCCCTCAGGGTAAACGTTGAGAGGCGTTTCGCAAGAATAAAGAACTTTAGAATTTTGGCCCAAGTTATTCCCCAATCATGGGTTGGTCTTGTCAACCAAATTTGGACCGTTTGTTGTATATTATCCGATTTCCAGACTCCTTTGATCAATGAGGAAGAGGAAGATATACTAGAGAACTTTGTTTATTTCTCTGACGAAGGTGAGTGAGATACTGAAGGACTTTAAAAACAGATTTGCTGTGATCTGCAATGACAAAATACACTTGAAAGTGAACAAAAGGAACATGGACTTGTAATTTAATTCTGTATTATAGCTTTACGTGGCAACTAAACAATTTAAAAAAAATGTCTGATCAGTGCAAGACTATAGCGTTAGTTGCTTGACGACGGCTCTAGAACATTGCTTTTTGTATAAATGCTAATTGCATGTGAAAAGTAGAAATTGTTGAGCTTCACTGACATTTCCTCCCACTTGGAGTAATCAAAGTGAATGCGTTCAATTATTAGGCCTTTAAAAGTGAAGACAACGAAATCGCACCAGGTCGTTCCCCGTAATGGCCATCTGCCCCATTATCTGATAGAAGTATTCATAGTAACGGTCCAATCGGGGCACACCTTTGACTCGCTTCATGTAAAAATTTGCATTTGACAGGCAAATTTCGGCAGTTTTTTACGAAGAGAATGTGGGCACTTAAATTCGGCAAGGTCGTGTGGCGAAATTTCAACAGGATCTAAAACTCCACGGTCGGGACTAGCGCCCAGCTAGAAACATTTCGGATCCACAACGAGACCGCAGAAATCGACGATGACTGGGTGTCCAAGGCGGTGCATGGCTACTTGATAACGGGTTTCTGCTAAAGACTCGAATTTTGACCGTGTTGAACAGGTCTCAGGACAGAAATATCTTTGCTCTGCAGAACTTCTCTTATTGCTGGTAACGTCCACGCCAAAGAACGTTTGGTAATCTTCCCAAATGTACTATCCGTTATTCTACGTTGTTGAAGGAAGATTTATTAGTGAGTATTTTTTGGTTAAAAATTAAATAATTTAAAAACGTGCCTAAAAGCACGCTCTCTACTCCACAATTCGCTGGCAGACTGTGAGCGGCTATTTTTTTCTATGTACAGTACATTGATTTCGCAACATCTAATTTCAAGCTCTTTAGCAAATTGCACTCAGACGTAGAAATATTTCGTTCGGAATATTTGTATCGTTCAGGAACTATTGAATATTGAATATTGCTTTCGACCTAAAAGACAAACTTTTAATGTACGCCTCTTAAGTAATAAGATGTCGAGACTTACGTTAAACTCCGTCCCGTTAGTGTTTAGCTGATAAACAAAGGTTGATTTCGTGGGCACCTCGCCATAACGGGTTAATTCGCCTGTGGTTGAAACTCGGTTTGCAGCATCCTTAAGGAATTCAGCAAAGATGCCGTTCTTTTCTTGTACAAAGTTCGCTAGCTTAATCACCGCATCTTTCTGTTGGACGTTTAGCCGTGGCTTCTTACATGGCGGATAGAAGTTGTGTTCCGTATGACTTCCATCACTTACTCGGAACGCGGATTCATTACGTGTACGGTAATGACCCCATTTTTGAGGTTTGCTTGTACATGATACCTCCGGTGGTACCTCACGGAATCCTTGTTTTTTCAAAATGAGAAGAAGCTTTAAGGCTTAACATGATTGCATAACATTAACATAACATAACATTAACATGTTATTAACATAACATGATTGCAAATTCCGGGCAGACCCACTGTGCATGAGCAAACGGCCGACAAAATTACGTCTCGTCACGATTTGTACGCACTCACTGCTCTGAGCAGCAGCTCAACATTGTGTGGTTTGTCATTCTTTTTGAAGCTTCTGAATGCGTATTTCCACAAACAGAAATTTGAGTCTCCGTGTCCGTAACGTAATGATCTTTCAAGAAAAGTATTTTAATGTCTGGCCGACCACGTTTGGGAGGAAAAATATTCTTGAATTAGTTGTTCAGTAATTGGAGGCACTTTTTAAATGCATTTTGACCACTTTTGGATTTTATTTTAACTCATTTTACAACGTTAAAAGGAGAAAGTATACTAATGGGGTATACGGGAGTTTGAATACGTGCATACATCGATGGGGTTGTCATGAAAACATGAACATGAAACATGTTCCGTCCACGAAAACATTTAGTTTTCCTTGAAGGGCTTCGCCGAGAACTTCCTTTGCCTTTTCATTGGCGACTTCAAGAGATTGCAGGGTGTCTCTAAGTTGAACATTTTCTTGTCGCAGACGTAACGCAGTGTCGCTGTTATTAAGACTCCCGTATACCTTTGCTCGGTACAGGCGGTTAGCATGGGGAATTTCGGAACACTTTTGAGAAAACCAGTGCATTTTCTGAAAAAATTATTTTACAAGGCTCTTGAGTTTGCCCAGAGGTAGTGCACAACCAAAGCACGATTTTTTCTAATGAGTAGTTAATTAGCAATATGCAAATAAAGTTTTAAACTATGAGAAATACGTTACCTAAAAATATGTTCTTTGGTTGTGCACTAGCTGCTAACAAAAGAAATTTTTTGCATTAGATAGTTTTTAAATCTGACAAGCCGTTTTCGAGAAATCTTGTTCCGAAAATACACAGATTTATTGGCAAGTTGTGCTGCCTGCTTTTGGCCACGGCGGGGAGAAAAACTTTACAATCTGGGCGCGCAATACGAAAGAGCGATAAAGCAAAAAAAACTTGAGGCTTGCTATGCCGAGCGCCGATGCCAAGGGCATGCCTGTGGCATTTCCTGAATATTGTCACGCCAATAATTAGCAAGTGTATTTTTTAACAATTGTATCCAATTCACAACCACTCTACAAAAGAGCCACACAACTTCATACCTCTGCGATAAAACCCCCTCTGCCACTTTTCACTGTGGAACCCTTTTATAACCTCCCAACGTCGCCCGCCTGCCTAGGTTCAACGTGGCACAAGCAGGCTAGCGACGTTGGGACATGTAGGAACATTTTATAGCGTGATATCTACCTCCCAACTCGCCTCCGAACGTCCCGTTCGGCTTTTCAGGCCACGCGTCCACAGCGCTGTATGAGGTAAATGCCACGCTCCTACTAAGCTCTAACACAATGGATTAGGGTTACTCATGCAAATACATGGGACACGATAAGGTTGGCCGGTGTAAGTACGGTACAATAGAAAATTAA